>JAVQKC010162026.1:0-14782 GCA_036025475.1 Philypnodon macrostomus
CCTTAGGGAGAACCACATGATAGAGGGATCCACTCCCAGGACGGACAGGCTATAGATGTGTCCTTGTGCTGAGAGAGCTCTATGTGTGTATGGATGCAGCAGGTTTAGGGGTACATCCAAACATGGTGTGGGTACGGTACTACTAGTGGTTTGTGGGGACTTTCCACTGGTACTCAGGAGTCTTTTACAGTCAAGTCTTGATTAAGTTTGAATTAGTTAGTTCTGTTTGAGTCCGGCTTTAGACCCTGTTTAGTCCTGCCTTTGTCTTATCCAGGATCATATTAATAACTGGATACAATAGAAGAAGGACTTGTACCTTGTTTGATTTCTTGCTTGTAGCAGATCCTGGTCGCGTGTTACTGTTGAGCTGCGATGAACTGGAGCTGATTTCATCTTCATCATCCTCTTCCTCATCAAAATTCATACTGCTGGAAATACCTTCACAGAGTACACAGGCACATCAATCAATAATGGATGCCCTAATTATTCACAAGGAAAGCTGGAAACATAAAGCAGAAGGCTGTTGTCATGGAAACTTAGGGGTGGTTCAAACCCTGCATTTTAATGTGTTAATTGCCCAATCTATTTCAAAGTGTTATCTCATCTGATCACAAGAGGCAAGAACTAGATGTGTGCACCTGCCATCAAGCTGACTGCAAACTTTCCTTCACTTAGAGGGGGCAGAATTTGTTTTTGATGAGATTCTTCAGATATGATTATAAATTAACCATTACCATTGACTTATTTCACACTAGTATAGTTGGACATTTTAAGTGTGAGCCAAGGCTTATTAAGTGGAGAACCCCATTCCTTATCTACCACCAACTGTCAAACCTTTAACTCCCATTCAATTCATCCTACTGGGAGATGAGACAAAATGCAGGAACAATACAGCGTTCTTAGTGACAGTGGTTAATAGGGTTATGTATCTGAGTTCAACTCCTTCAAACTTGTGGAAAAGACTTTACATACTTTATCCTCGTACACAAGCTCTCAAGATGTCATAATTGCTTTTATAACATCGAGGATATACTATTTTTTAATCCTATGAGATATCTGTACGAACAACCAAAATGCCGATCAAAGTCTGTTTTTCTGTCAGCTCTGATATGATTCTGTGCAATATTCAATATATTGACTGGTGGTGAGCGTACCTTTCTTGAGCATGGTCACCCGTAGGTCCTGTTTGCTCTGAGACTGGGTGCAGTTCACCACGGGGTCCGCCTCGCCTTCATCAGTGCTGAGGTGGCCCACTGTCAAGATCTGAATCTGTCCATCTTCATGCTGAGAGGACAAGCCATCGATCCCTGCTACACAGTCAGAACACAGAGCATCAAAGGTCAGTACACACTAGGTCTGTAAACAGTTGACGTGAAGTCTTTAGAGTTTATCTGTGTTGTATACCTAACAAAACGTAAACTAAGCAAGAAATCATTCATTTTTTATGTAGATCTGGATCAACATCTAGATCCAGGATTTGATCAATACTTCCCAGTCATCATTGTCATAGTTCACTATCTTCACTTGGTTTAGCTCCACAAACCTCATCTCAACATTTTTGAGTCTACCAAGACAAGTGTGGTCAAATGATAGTTACTGTATACCACGGCCTTCTAGAATGTAGTGCATTAAATTCGTTTAACGCACACGTAGAAAATCACAGAAAATGACAGTGAAGGATCTGCGAGTGCATTTAGCCCGACTGGCCTGATTAATCCCATTTCCCAGAGGCTTGCATTTGCTTTTTTTCCCCAAGTTGTTCCAAAGATGAACTAGAATCTCTCCAGTGCTAAGAATAACATGTTCCTGTTAACATCTATTCATGAAATAATTTGATAAACTATCATGAATATGACAGCTCTTTATTTGATCTTATTGCTGATGGGTTGGGAAGCAAAGAGTCAAGTCACTAAAAATATGAAATGACAGTAAAGCAAATGTCAAATTTACCATTGAATAGACTTGAACTGTATTGATTGGCCACAGTAACCACAGCATTTTTGTAATCCATTATTAAAACTGCATTGCTTTTATTGCTTTATAGTTTTGTAAAAGAATCAAGTCACATTCTTTTTGTACTGACAGTATAGTGGTGCTTTTGTAGCTCTTCTTCTCTTCTTTGCCAGAGTCTAATTCAGAGCCTGTCCTGTGCCCGATTGCCTGGAGTTTGTCTTGATGCTGATATACCCACCTTTGTGCTTCCCCTTTCTCTCCTTTTTGTTGCTGCCTGTCTGTGGTGTGGAGCTGGCAGATGCTTTTCCTTTTTTGGCCGAGCGGGGCAGCTGTGTGTCCGCTGTCACCTTCACCTCCTCCTGTTCAGCCTCTTGCACTAAACACAACACACAATAAGTATCTGGACACAGGGCAAAAAGAGATGGGAAAGCTGGACATATTTATATTAGCAGAATATTAACGGTGAATGGGACAGTTCATGGCCTTAAGCCCAGAGGCTGTACTTCAGTAGTGGGGATTAGATGGCTGCCCTGCTCTCTATGTGGAGATAAGCAGCCATCATCAATCCTGCCCTTAACAACATTTCTGCTTTCTGGTACATGCATCAGATATCGCAGCTGGACTCCACTGGCTCAATTATACAGTTGCTAAAGTCAGGAAATATATTTGTGTTTATGGTTCTGTTTTATAGATCTGTGCAACAATAAAATGTCTTCAGGAAGAAAATTTGACAAACTAGGCAGAACAGGGCACACTGATCAAACATACAGTTGTTCGTTTATTTGTGCACTTCATAGATTAGTTTGAATGTTGGTCCTGTGTGCATCAGTTCTCACCATGGTACATGGTGCTGTTGCTGTTGAGGTAGGATTCCACCAGTGGAGCCTGCTCCTCGCTCTGTTTAGTGCGACGAGTGCGGGACCTCCCGTCCACTGTGGACTGCACCATCAGAGGCTCCTGTCTCTTCTTCTTCTGCTTCTGCTCCAGCAGTGCTCTCTGTAGAAAGTACCAGACCCAAGTGAAATAATCTGATGATTAATGTACGGTGCAGATGCTCTATTGTTGTCTTATCAATGTCAGATCTTTTCAATGTCACTGTCTGCCAGCAATTTGTATTAATCTCATGTTTTTTGTGACTTTTGTATCTGCAAACTAACGTCTGTCTGTTAAGTAGAGAACCAATCTAGATTTGCATCAGTCAGTGTGGACTGGACAAACTGGTGTGACATTGGGCTGAATGGAGCCAAATTAATTTTATAGATTAACTGTCACCTATATGCATATCTTTAAACAAGAGCTCATTAAATATGAATGGTCTCTGATAGCAGTGGTTGTGATGCACCTGGGTCTTTCTCCAAAGTGCTGTCAAGACAGGAGCCAACACCAGTGGCAAATGTTAGAATAGAGCTTGCTTATCAACTTAAAGCTATAATTATATCATTGTTGGTTGTAAACAATGTACATGAGAAAAAGAACAGATCACACAGAAATACAAAACATAAAGCAGACCTAGGTCACCAAACAATAGCTTCAATAATGTTGGTTTTGACAAGTGTCTAGAGTTGGGAGGAGTGTGAAGTGTGAAGCATTCATAACAATATCCCAATGTTTCCTGTTCATATCATTTCTTTTGTGTCTTTCTCTAAGATCATGTTCATATATTCCTGCCGACCGCCTGTGGCCTTGAGATTGAGTCGTATAAGTTGGTGTCACGTCAAAAGTGCTGTGTGATAATCACATTTCTTTGGGATTTGATCTGGCTGTAAAGTCTTACCTGCCGGTCCAATTTCTGCTGTCGGAGGTTTGTACCCTCATCATCTAAAGTGCTGCAGAGAAACAGAAACAGACAGGATCTAAAAACACTTCAGAGTGCTCTTCCTGCTCTCCTGTTTTTGTTATACTGCACAATAAACAAACTCTATGGGCTCATATATATTTTTCTCAAAGAAGCAGTACATTCTACATATTACCTTAACCACAATATATTTTAATGAAGTACCTTATTCACAACATGGAAAACAAACAATGGCAACAAATAGCAACAAAAAGGAATTCAGAAATCGTCTGGTCATAAAACATTTATTATACCATTATTGGTAGAAGACAGATATATTGCATTTAATTGTCATGTCTCACAACACAAGCTCACAGTTGTGTAGCTCATTAAACAATTCCCTATGTTGTGATGCCAATGCGAGGTTGCATAAAGTTTATATATTATACCTGTTGCTTCGCTCACCTGAGTTCGGTCGGCAAACAAAACACAGACACAATAAAATGTATTTACTCCCACTCATCAAACACACAGACAAAGTCCTCCATGTCTGCAATCAGAGTAATCAGTGTGTGACTAGGCATCACGGTAAGATAATTGCACACATACTAGGCGCTCTCACTGGAGGTCAAACAGCTTATTACTGTCAAGAGCTTTTGGTCACCAGTGTTCTGTCCTATACCAGAAATAGTTCCACAGGAAACTATAGCATCACATATGGAAATATATTTAGCACCTTCTACTAGCAGTGGGGTTTGTGCATTTTAAACTTGAGTGACATATATGGATTGTACAATGGTAAGCTAATTAGTCAATTAGAGGACAAAAGTAACACACATTATTATTATACAGTCATTGGTACAGCAATACTTGACTGGGTGACTGACCACTATGACTCAGATTGAGTGATTGCCTCTTCTTCCAGTAATCATTTTAGGATGCACTCTGCTTGACATTGTTTTGGCACTGTCAGGGTTTGTATTTGAAAGACTAAATCATTCCTGTAATATGCTAACATAGATTTGATAGGTCTGAAGTAAAATATAATTATTACTGTCTCCAGCAGTCTTTGAGGCTTGCCTGTGTAACGTCTCATTGTCTGGTTTGTCATGGACTGTTTTGACATGTCATTAATTCATTTCACTGCAGAACAGGTCAATATCCCTGCACAAGCTCCACTTGAACACTATGCGTATAGATGTATGCACTGCTGTGAAGTGAAGTAAGCCGTCACTGTAGTGTACAACTTTTAGACATTGTTTCTAGTTTACAAGGTCAGTGTGAGGGAGAGATTTTGCACAACCCAAATGCTAATCTAGGGAACTTGTTTCCCAGATGGGAAGCCATTGTTTCTTGCTCTGAAAATCTTTGTCATTTTGCACTGTATATCTCTAATGAGATGAAAGAGCTCCACAGTGCAGCTGTGTTCTAACTCTGCAAAGAGGCCCATGCATTTTTCATGGCAGCTTCACGCCATGAGAAAATATTGCTTACAGAGAACCCATTTTTCTTTATTACACATGTTTGCACCAAAAAGCCATTCAAATAATAAGATAAGACATTAACATTGCCTCATTTTATGTATATATTTCCTCTTGAAGACAGCTCATTTTACAATTCGTTAATAGTCTATGTACAGTTTATATATTTTTATTTGATTTTGTATTGTTTCAATGATATGTTATTTATCTTATGGTACACCCTCAGTGTGAAATTAGTTTGCCATAGCAACATATAGCATCAGTCAGAAACACCATGGCAATGTATGGTCAATTTGAATCAGCTACATACTTTCTGTTGCTCATTTTTACCATTCAAACATTTAATAGTGTAAAATAAATACATAAAATGAATAAGATGCATCACATGAGCCTGTCAGTGAAATAGTGTAATCACTGTCACTTCTCTGATGCGCTGCCCTACAGGAACACTATGTCATGTCCTCTGTTCTGAGTAATGTATTACCGTACCTGTAGGGGATCCAGTCGGAAGAGTGCTTGGAGCTCATTCTGTAACAATCCCTCTGCTGCTGCCTCTCTGCAAGGCTAACGGCCTGCGACAGCACCAGCTCAACTGAATCTGAGGGTCTGAAGACAGCGATCACAACCAGAGAGCTCACATCTCCTTCTCATCCTCTGCAAAACGCTCTATCCACAGAAGGCTTTTTTCTGTCCTTCAGCAGCAATGGACTAGTCAACCCAGACCATACACTTGATGTCTTCAGCCATGCAGATGCAGAAAGCTCACAAATTTGCTGTTTCCCTGTGTCCCATGTGTCCAGTCAGTGCATGTCCTCGTGTCTTCTCCAGATTCAGCCTCTGCTTTGCGCCATCTCTCTCTCTCTCTCTCTCTCTCTCTGTTTCTCTGTCTCTCTGTCTCTCTCTGTCTCTCTCTCTCTCTCTCGCTCGCTCTCTCTCAGCCGTATCTGGATCTACTCTCTGCTACTTGCCCTTTAAATCCCTCCTCCCTTCCCTCCTCTCAGACCAAATCTCACAAGACGACTCTTTGCCCAATCTATCTCTCGTTATCTTTCATCATGTATTGCACACAGCCACACCAAAAGCAAGTCAAGAAAATAAGGTTATGTAAGACCCCCCATTGTTTAAGCTCTTTGATGTTTCCTCTATATCTTCTGTGCTATTTCTGTGCCTACCCACCTCCTCAGCTTAATGCAAGCATTCACAGTGACTCACTATGAAGCTGACTTGTAGTGGAAGAGGGACTTGGGGTTTGTTTTCTGAGCCATATTTTATTTATTCTCTCCGAGTGCAGGGCATTAGCATATGACTGTGCAGACTAGCCTTAACAACCTTTAATTCAGCTCTTTCCATGAACGGACAAAGGCTCCCTGTGATAGGTCCACCGCTCTGAAGCGCTCTCACACACATCTGCTTCCGCCCCTCACTGTCACCACATAAACACTCGCTGTGTTCCCAGGGTTATAGAAGAGTCCATCTATAGACAGTTAAAGCAAGCCTCACACTTCGTATCACTATAGCACATCACTGAAATTCACGTCAGCAGGAGTGTCAACTGTCAAGCAAAATAAATACAAATCCCCATGATGTATAAGAAGTTCATGCTGTGTTCTTTATCTAGCTTTTTAGTCAAATTAGGATAATGTTCAAAAATGGCTCTAAATTGATGAGCAAAACAGAATAAAACAGTAAGGAAACAAAAAGCAGAAGACATTTAAGAATTTTTTGATGGAAGCATCTCACCTCCAAAACAACACAATGATTTTGTGTTTTACATTCTCAGTGCTGCACCAGTTCTGCTGCAGGTTGTAGACTGCACCAAACGCACAAAATTAAAAGAGGACATTTTTAGTAATAACAATAAATGTGGCCTCAGTGACTGCTAATACTACTAAATCTAGAAACACTCAAAAAAGCAAAAAACCTCCGGTAAGGTATCTTGCAATGATGAGGTCATGAAGACATATCTGAACTGGGGATTGTCAAGAGGTTCGGCTCCACTGACACCCAAAGCTATCTATCACAGTTCACAGGAAAATTTTACAACAAGGTGGAGTTAGTATCTTGAGCCCTATCCTGCAATGGTACAGAACCCTAAAAACTCCTAGATTGCTTCAGATCCACATAAAAAACTAATAATTTCCTTTTGGGCATATTCATTGCCTCTTCCAGAATTCCATTACTTCTTTGGGTTAACTAGCAAACATTCAAACCAAGTGATTAAGCTATGTATTAAGAGAGTGTTCAAGAAGAGAACAAAACGCAGCCAAAGCAGACGCGTTCCTGAGTCTGTACCTGGTGTGTGTGTGTTACCACTGTAGCCTACAGCTATTGTCATTCATTTACCACAAACTAAATGAAACATTGATTGTTTTTCTCTATTTGGCCTGGCCTTTCCAAATGTCAAGCCACAGTAGTGTTTCTTTTTGACACCACCAGAAAGCGGAGGGTCACTGAGAGAATTAAATCTACAATCAGAAAATAGACACACAACTCAATTTTCACCTTGATAATGAACATGGTGTGAGTACAAACCCACAATCCACCACCACACAACAAACTAAAACCCAGATCCTTTTGACCCATGACCAAGTATAAAAAATTGTAAATGTTCTTATTTCTTTTAGAGGTTGCCACAACAAATCATATGCTTTCGTCTCCTCTGCATCCTGTTCTCTCACATAAATAAGAAGAATAATGTATTAGTCTTATAGAGCACTTTTCTAGACACTCAAAGACACTTTACAATTTCATGCATTATTCATTCACTCCTCAATCATACTCGTGTGGCTGCCATTCTGCACCTACGGTCCCTCCTGACCATCACAATAACAGTCAGACTTCACACATGGGCAAGTTGGGTCTTGCCCAGGGACAAAACAGTATGTGCCAGGGGAGGGATTCAAACCAACGGTTGCTGGGCGAACCTTTTACCCACTACTACCCCACCTGCTACCCAGAAAGTTCTAATTCACTGACAGCTCTAACCTCAGCATCCTTTTGGTTATCCTCGTCCAAAGCATCTCAACCTGGCATCTCATGAGCTGTCTATCTGATGTATTCTTTTCTGATTCATCCTCATCAGGAACAATGAAAACCTCAAGATCTTTAAGCGCCACAGTTCTATAAACCTTTCCACTCCTTCTTGCTGAAATGCCAAAGATCTAAAACACTTAATACACATACATATTGGTGGCCTCTGTGGCTAATGGCTCTGACTTGTGTAGTTGCCAGGATGATGGTAGCAGTAAATAGAACAGGAGATCTACCGAGGAACAGGCACTTGATGAGTTACTGAAGAAAGGGTTGTGTTCAGTTTTGTGATAAATTCTTTTGACTGGACTTCCTATACTTTCTCTTGCCTTTATTTTTAATCTTTTTTTAACAGAAAATGGGCAGATCCCTTTAACAAATTGAATTTTACACACCAGCGTTTGTCCAAAGTTTTCCCAGGGGCACTTAATTGTTAATAACAGAAGGCCAGCAGTACCACCAATTATAATAATGGTCCCAGGGTACAGCAGGCATACACTGATCTGGCTTGTGTCTGCTTGTTTGAGCACAATGACTCAAACACAGCTGCTGCAAAAAGATGATATTAAAATATACAGGACTTGATTTTTGTGTCATTCTTTCTAATAAATTATGTTATTTATTTGAGAAAGAAATACAGTTAATGTCTATATTTCTGTTTTACTGGCCACTGACCAATATTCATGGTATTTCTCATTATTATGATGGCATTATGGCATTATGTGTGTGTTTTTTGTAACCAATGCAGTTAGTCGAAGGGTCATCACATCTGAGGCATTTTTGCTGACAGACAACAATGACACTATGTGTACAGTAAAATTTTCAAAGAGGTAGTGTCATAGAAAAGACATAAAACATGGTATAGTATGCCATATCAGACAGCCCTAATAAATGCATTATTACTATTCTTCACAGTTAAGGTTAGCAATGTTCCATTCCAATAGGGGTCACAGGGCTGGAGCCAATTAGCAACTAATATAATGGCAAGGAGTTCATTGTTGTTGTTGTTGTTGTTGTTTTTGTACACAAAAGAGTACGCAGTATAGTGTACTGATTCAAGAAGCAAGCAGACAACCTGTCAAAGGTGTGTTGCAGATGAGAGAAAGCTCAAACTACAGAATATTGTATAGAACATACCAAAAACATTATTTTGGCTTTGGTTTTATAAAAGTTGTACCATGTGTACACAGGGCAACTGTTTTTAACGCTTTTACTCTAGCTTAAACTAAGTGTGTCTAGTTAAACAAAAACAATTACTATACATATTGTAAGATATGAAGTAAGCCAAAACCGTCCACGGAGCAGGCCTTGTATGAGTTTCAGAAGCTGTTAGATGCCATTTGTCACTATATAACATGGAGGTTCTCTTGCTGATGCCTCTTGTACCAGTGGGCTCCTAAATCTGAGCTCCTAAAACCTAAAGACATTCTCCAAAGGTTGCTGCGGGGCATTTATACTAAACACTGGCTCCATTATTTAAGAGAAGTAGTAACTTTTGGAAGGAGTAAAACAGAATGACTGTGTTTCCAGGCTAAAGGCAGATCTCACAGCTTTGGAGAAGGAGGGTGAGAAATCTGTGTTGGAAAAAAAATTGAAATAAAGACAATAATACTTATTTAGCATTATTGCATTGGTGATATTATTATTATTATTATTATTATTATTATTATTATTATTATTATTATTATTATTATTATTATTATTATTATTATACATATTTTAAATGCAGAGGATACTAGAGATACTACAATTCTTAAGAACACACTACAACAAACTTTATTATACTGTATGCTCAGTCAGTCCCCTCGGTGCTTGTGAAGAGAATGCATAAAACATGGTTTGGATTAGAAAATGTCACACTGGATCAAACAGTATCCCAGTGCCCAGTGCAGCAAGCAGATAGACTGCTTCTCTGAATTTGCTAACCCAATGTGAGACAATGTGTAAAATGTCAATTAAAAACAGGCAGCAATGGTTGAAAAATTGTGCTCTATGGGTTTCCATTTTGAATGAACTTTGGCCAAAATCATGTTTATACACATTTGACTTCTGTACAATTTCACAATGGTTCATGGAAGTAGTGTTGTAGTCAAGACAAGAAGACAACAGTAGTCCAAGACCCAGTTCTGTCCGAGGCTAGACTGAACTGTGACCAAGACAAGACCTAGACGGGATCAAGACGAGTCCTAGACGACTCCAAAACGGGACCAAGACGGGACCTAGACGGGACTTAGACATGACCTAGACGGGACCAAGACGGGACCAAGACGGGACCTAGACGGGACCAAGACGGGACCAAGGCGGGACCAAGACGGACCAAGACGGGACAGGACCAAGACGAGACCTAGACGGGACCTAGATGGGACCAAGACGAGACCAAGACAGGACCAAGACGAGACCTAGACGGGACCAAGACGGGACCACGAAGGGACCAAGACGAGACCTAGACGAGACCAAGAAAGACGAAAACCAAGATGAGAGCAAGATGAGATATAAATTCAGTATAGCTGTTTGCTCTGAGGAAAGCTGTGTACAATGGCAATACACCCTTTTCAAAATGAGTATCTTTAGATTCTCCTTGTTTCCAGGGGCAACAGACAAAGATGTGCCACTTATAAAACAAACATTACATACCTTAGATGAACAGTGATGTGCCAGGTTTAAGACAGTGTAAGTGCAATCATATTTTAACTGTTATTTCAAAGCACTGTGACCGTCTGGGTTCAAAATTAGGATGAAAAGTTCCTCCCCCGCAGACTGATACACACTGACCATACCACGCTGCAGGCTTGATGGTAAATCAGTCTGGCATTGTGTGCTGTACAAGTGTGTGAGTTCTACACTATATTTATAGAACAATATCCATGACTCACTATTTTAAAAGCTGTTACTATCACTTCCTCATTCATTACATGTTAATTTCCATTGTTTGATTCCTTTATACAGACTACATTATTACTTGCATCATCTACAGTCAATCTACTTCAGTAAATATTTTAGGCCTATGGCTAGAGCTCAATTAAAAAATGACATTGCATTTACTACGCAAACTGTATAACACTGCTAGTAATATAGTCACATTCTCTTTCTAGTCAGAGCTACACATTATCTCATGTATATCTAAGCCAATATGTACATTATTTATTTAAATACAGCCCATGCTCAATTAGGCAGACCTATATTTATTCTACTGTATTTTATTGTTCTGATTATTTTGACATCAAGCATTTTACAGACTCAAAAAACACTGAATCACTTAAAAACAAAATAAATGAACCATGGTCTGACCCTTGTATAAAGCACTGCTGAATGTGTATTTTTCCCAAGGCAGACAGACAGGTGTTAATAGGCGTCACATGCATTCAGAATCTACATCTAAGTGAGGAGGTGTAGACAAGTGATGCCCAGAGCCATAGAGATAAGGAGAGTTATGACAGCTCCAATGGCGACAATGGACCGGTTTTTAAACAGCAATTCCCTGAACAAATTTGTTCCAGAAGTAGCGGCTCAAGCTAAAAATGTCAATCAAATGCACTGAGAATTGTGCTCAGGAAGAACTATTATAAAGCCGCATCGTTACATTTCTATGGACCTCTGGTGGCACAACTCTGCTTATCTCTATGGCTCTGGTGATGCCTATCCTCTCTGTGTCACAGCCAGCTCTCCCTATTTCATCCTGTGACCATGGCAACAGCACAGACTAATTATCATTTAAAAGCTCACCAGAATAACTACAAGATATATTTCAGCCAAAAAGACACAAATGCACAAACACAATCACATTACACCCTTGTCAGATGTCAGATGTTGTGTGTGTGATTCATGTGTGCTTCAGCGGGCTGATGCAGGAGTAAATCTCCCCTGTCTCCGCAGTTTGAGCAGTAGCCTACCCATCCTGACCAACAGGAGGAGCCAGTGCGGCGTATGTAGTGAGGAATTATGAACGCATGAGGGTGCTGAAGAATAGCTCAAGATTGGGGGTTTCCCACCCACAAACATACAATATATTTCTTCAGTTAGGTGCAGTTATCATTAACATTCAATTTCAGAACTATAAGTTTGTTCTAGCTCGTTTAAAAAAACTACCCTCTGTTAACAAAATCCATAGACCTAATACACAATGAAGTCCATACGTTGTTGAAATTAAGATATGCTTAGGGAGAGACGCAAAAGAAAGTTTAGAAACTGGCTCATCTAAGCTGACAGGATTGTATATTATATGCCTTATATTTACGGAATATATACTATATTTTTTTTATATACAATATATTGTTTTTATATATATTTTTTGTTTTATCAATTACATAGAAAATCCTGACAGTTTTTTTATGATAACGGAGCACTGTACAATTATAATTAATATATAATATATGTATGTTTTAGTTATAATGACCATGAGGCATTGTGCAATACAAGTGTAAGACATATTAATATACTTTGCTCTCCACTCTGAATCATATAATGCAAATTAATCAAACGTATTCAGCATACTTTAAAAGCTATTTTAGACACCATGTTAATCAAGATGAATGCTTTATTATGGGCAGATGTCTTGTTAAAAGTAATGCAAATGTGTTGGGAAAGATTATATGTAATATTCCAGACATCTATGTCATTGTCTAGGCTATACATCATTATTGGTACGAATACAATCAGTGAAGAAGAATGGTCCAGCTATAATTAATCGTCTAGTGAGTTTGTCAAATAAGAAATGTAAAAAGATAATTAAGGAAAGAACTGTCCCAGTTATGTTCAAACAGTACTGTGTTGCACTTTACTTTACAGAGCATGGTAATAGTGGGGTAGTAAACAGGTAATAACAGAGTGATTATTGTTAATTATCAAGCATTAATATACTAAACATAGTAATATAAAATAGAACAGAATAATAGTTGGGGTAAAAGGTTTTAGCGTTGGTAATTACATAGAAATTACTTGGAAATTAACTTATTTTTTACACTATTACCATTTTATTACTGTAAAAAGTGCTACCAATGTGATTTGTGACTACTGTTGTGACAGGGAATATTTTACATTTTTTACGGCTTTTACAACAAATAATTGATCACAATCACAAACACCAATAATCACATTAATTTTATATACTGTTACTGCGCATTTTACATTGTCTTATAGTGGGGAGACAAAGGGCGCTGTTAACACAAGACAGAACATTTGACTGTGGACAATTCATAGATAAGGATTGACTATCAATCTAGACGGGGGGGACTTCATCTCTCGTGGGTTTGTTGTGGATGGCTCTGATTTGAGAAGATGTCGCTTGGCTGGCCCTTGCATTTAGTTTAAACCTGGGAGCCTCCCAGCTTATAGTACGTGTATAAAAACATTGTATCATTCATTGCAAATGATTCTATCTTTGGAGCACCCTGAGATAAGATCCTTGTACAAGTCTGGTGAACTACTGATTAAATTCTTTTTATTATACGTTACGTCTCGAGAGATTTTTCCCCTTCCAGACAGATTAAAATACACACAGTACAGTGCAACAGTAATAATAATAATGAAGCTTTCCGATGTAAAAGACAAAAGACATTCAACACAATCCAATTTTGAAGCACAACTGACACTGAAGTTGACTATAGTGCCTAAAAAGAACAGTTTAATAAACTAGGCCTCGTCCCCGACAGCAAGGTGTATATCAGCAAAACATCCCCATACATCTGCCACAACTACCACTGTTTTTTATATTGTTAATGAGCAATTAAGAGGCCCCGCCCCCAAACCATTACATGACTTTGTTTGTGAAGAATG
This sequence comes from Philypnodon macrostomus, assembly GCA_036025475.1. Classification (NCBI taxonomy): domain Eukaryota; kingdom Metazoa; phylum Chordata; class Actinopteri; order Gobiiformes; family Eleotridae; genus Philypnodon; species Philypnodon macrostomus. The sequence goes on from JAVQKC010162026.1 coordinate 14,011, forward strand.
TTTTTGCCCAATTTTGTAAATTTCTTTAAATCTAAAATTGTCATTCAGTCTAAAGGGGCGCTATAGAGGTAACTGGCATCATATTGGTCAGATGTGTTCAGGGCCTAGTTGGGCAAAGCATGTGCAAGTTAGAGGCTGTCAAATATACCTGACCTCCCAGAATCACTGTACCAAGTTTCATTGCTCTCTGCCAAAGTAAGTGTGTCCAGGGTCCCATAGGGGTCATAATGGGATCACTGTGCCAAAATGCATGCTATTTTGTTTATGTTCAGCAGGATTAATGGCTCAATTAAAGTGCATCAGGGCATTAATTGGTTAATAATATAATTGTCATTAATCGTGGAAGTACCAAACTCAATCCAGTTCTGTGTCTTCATGATATGTAAATGTGTACAAAAGTTGAAAAAGATCCGGCAAAGACTTTTTGGATTATTGCGTTCACAGTTTTGGCCCGTTATTAATTAATTACTTAATTAATATTAATCGTAGAAGTAACCAAATCAATACAGTTTGGCGTCTTTATGGTATGTACCTGTGTGCAAAAGTTGTAACTGATCCAGCAATTTCAAAATCAAACCTTTTTAACAACAAATTCAATGTATCTAATCTAATGTTCTTCATAATAATTAATACCATTTATGTTCCTTTTTTATTGATAATAATAATAATAATTCATCAATTTTATATAGCGCTTTTCACAACTACTCAAAGACGCTTTACATATTTTGAATTATTCATTCACTCCACAGTCACACCTGATGATGGTAAGCTA
>JAVQKC010162044.1:0-14862 GCA_036025475.1 Philypnodon macrostomus
CTAGAAAGAGTAAGAGTACCTTTACCACCTCTGTGTGTCATGTAAGAACAGCTTTATGTGAAAAATGTGATGATGTGAAATTCTGTTCCTTGTGTCTTAATTTATGAAAATATTATTTATGTTTTTAGTTTATTTTTTGAAAATATCAAAATCTGTTTATTAACTTTTATTTTTTTGGGCAGATTACCACAAAATTAAACAGATAATCTGACGTTACGCTCCAACAGTTCCTCAGGACTTGAGTAGTTTTTCACCAGTACTTTTCTTACTCCAGTAGAAAGCTTGCCCATGACCCCCAGTGTTTTTACCATAATGCTACATTGGTAAATATATATTTCAAACTGTTCTAATGTAATCCATTATTCAAATGTGCTCAGTGCGGTTCCTGATAGAGGCGGCTCTGGGTGTTTTGTGTCAGTTCTGTGAGGTTTGTGAAAGCCTGCCTTTGTCTGGCTCAAATAAAGAGCTGCTTAACACTGAGCCGGGCTTTTAACTCCTCATATCACATTCCATTCTCCTCTGGGCACAAGTTTCACCAATAATCCACCAGTTCACTGATGTTTTTAAGGCACTTTCAGGTAAGATCACTTTTATTTCCCAAGAAGACAAAAGTCTGAACAAAAGCCAGTACTTATCGAGAGGAGTTTGTGTATTGCTGGTAATTCATTGTAACTTGGCAAAGCCACTTAGTTTAGCCAAGAGTCCATTAATGTCTAGACAATCATTTGGGCTAGAATTTGGACTTGGAGGAGATTTTGGGTACTTGCTGGAGGTAGCATCATTTTGACTGCTCGTGTTTGACCAATAGAGGAAGACCAAAGAGTGGTGGAAGAGGAAGAGTGATGAAGATTATTGGGTTGATGTGTCAGAAAACAGAGTTGAAGTGCTCCTTCCTCCTTGACCAAAGTTTGCAATAGGTTCTTAGCAATGACAAGCAAGAGTTTGGTCTGATTGGCTGAAAGAGTGCTAATCAGCTGGCATTCAATAACCTCCAAAAATAGTCACATTTTTCTAGTCTTTTGCTAGGTTACTCATCCTAGAACCATTTTTTGACAATCCATTTACTGTTAAAAGCTCTTTCATGATCAAATAAAAAGATGAATCAGAATGTTAAACAGAATCAGGTCATACGTGCACAGGTCATCTGGGGACCTGTCTTTTTCTGTGGTGAGAATAAGATGTGTTCCCAGCACACATTCATCATCTATTCCTGTCATGAGTCATGGAGGAGAGGTGTCAAAACACAGAGACAGTTGGAAAATGCAAATGCTGTTGCTCCTGTTTCCCCCGAAGGATACGCGCTGACATCCTGACAGAGATCCTGACAGTGAAGTCTGTCAAGCAGAGGCAAAAACTGCACAGGCCGGGCCGGAGGTGTTTAGTATTTCTATGGTCCGTCTGTGGAGTGAGGGGCCGCGGCTCGGGGGCCAGTCCTGAATCTTAATGCAGTTTGTGCTGACACAGCAGGGCTAAAAACAGTGGTGGTCCTGGTTTAGTTTTGGTTTACTCCTGGTGTAGCCGTTTATTCCAGGTTTGGTCCTGGTTTAGCCCATTTTTTGTCCTGGATTTATTCCTGGCTTGGTCCAAGTTTAATCCTGGTTCAGGGCTAGTTTAGTCCTGGTTTACTCTTGGTTTAGTTCTGGTTCAGGGCTAGTTTAGTCCTGGTTTATTCTTGGTTTAGTTTGGGTTCAGGGCTAGTTTAATCCCGGTTTACTCTTGGTTTAGTTTGGGTTCAGGGCTAGTTTAGTCCTGTTTTACTCTTGGTTTAGTTCGGGTTCAGGGCTAGTTTAGTCCTGGTTTACTGTTGGTTTAGTTCGGGTTCAGGGCTAGTTTAGTCCTGGTTTACTCTTGGTTTAGTTCAGGTTCAGGGCTAGTTTAGTCCTGGTTTACTGTTGGTTTAGTTCGGGTTCAGGGCTAGTTTAATCCTGGTTTACTCTTGGTTTAGTTCGGGTTCAGGGCTAGTTTAGTCCTGGTTTACTGTTGGTTTAGTTCAGGTTCAGGGCTAGTTTAATCCTGGTTTACTCTTGGTTTAGTTCGGGTTCAGGGCTAGTTTAGTCCTGGTTTACTCTTGGTTTAGTTTTGTCCTGTTTTAGCTACTGGTTTAAATCTGGTGTGTTCCTGGATTAGCCCTTGTTTGCTCCTCGCTGTGTGCTGGTTTAGTCCTGTCCTCGTTTGGTCCATTTGGTCCAGTTTTAGCCATTATTTAGTACTGGTTTAGTCCCTTGAGGGCCAGTCCAGAATCATAATGTTTTTTGCGCTGATGTGACAGCACCAAACACTGTACAGGAATCCTACAACAGCATCATCAATCAAAATGTGTGGTAGTTGGACAGGAGGAGCAGCTTGGAGCAGTCTGGCACAGTGGGGCCCTCTCAGCGGGGTCCACACAGACGCTGGGCCCCATCTCACTCATTATAGTCAACTGTGACATTTGTTAAAAGGACTGGAGACGTGCTTCAAACAGAGCTGGGAGGATTGACTTCAAGTGTTTTAACCTTTGCAATCATTAATCTCAACTTTCTTGGGTGTTTTTATTTTAGGATTATATGATGAATTGTCCAGATTCCTCGTTCAGCTCAGAGTTAGCCCAATGTTAATATTAATTGACCAGATTTCACTGGATTTGTAAAAAAATAAAAAAATAAAAATAAAATAAGAACTAGATAAGGGTCAAACACTATTTAATTCAGGGTCCATTATGTTTAGACAATAATCTTAATCCAGATTAATGGGAATGTTGACTCCCCCAGAACCAGAGATGACTCAAATATTCATAAGGAAAGTTTGGGCAGCCCTGATCTAGCTCTGTGGCAGATTGTGACTCTTGGATTGTGTGGAGTCTGCACGTCCTCCCTGTGTTACCGTGGGTTCTCTATGGGTAACCCAGATTCCTGCCACTGTCCAAAAGACGTGCATGCATGAAGAACTGGTTAATGTACATTGTTCCATGTGAAAGTGAATGGTCACTGCAGTATTTCCTTGTGTCAGCCCTCTGTCAAATTGCCAACTGTCCGAGGGTATACCCCGTCTAAAGCCCATAGTTACCCACCCACATGAGCAGGTTATTGGGTAATTGTGTAAAGTGTCGGTGTCTTTGGAGCGACCCCGATGCTCAAAGTCTTTATAAAGATTAATTCTCAGAAAAAAGACTGTTTGTCTAATTTGATTGTGCATAAAATAATCCATGGATTTATTCATCTACAACAGTGTCTCCTTCAAACTCAAGTGATTATTGGAATATTGAATATGTTCTTGTATTAATTACGTTTTTATGAGTACACAAATAAAAATGAATGATTTTTGTGATATTGAAGCCAATAATCTGACTTACGTCCTGGTTGGACATATCCCAGTATGGTCTCTCGCCGTAGGACATGACCTCCCACATGACCACGCCGTAGCTCCACACGTCGCTGGCTGAGGTGAACTTCCGGTACTGGATGGCCTCCGGGGCGGTCCAGCGCACCGGGATCTTACCCCCCTGTTCAGCAAAACGCAGGTCAGTGGCTGGAGCAAACAGCAATTTCAACACATCCTGCTTCTTCCCCTAAACACCAGTCGGAGAGAGGCACAAATGTTAACAAATAAATGACAAACGGGATGGTTGACAGAGCGATCACAACAATATATTTCGTCATGGTAACAAGCATGTTCCATATGTGATCACTGAAGTTGGAACAGTGTTGTTTGTTTGAGTGTGCTTTTGGTAAATTTAATGGATAAAAACTATGACGTAATCAACACATAATAAATAATCTATAGGGCTAATGTATTGACATAGAAATACTCCATTTATTGCATTGTATATACAGTGGTGAGTAACGTTTTGACCAAAAAAAAACTTCTATACTTGTACTTGTACTTGAGTAATATTAATAACTGTACTGTTAATCTGACTATTGCCAGATGGATTTAAAAAAACAAAAGTGACCACCAGAAAAGCTGTAGAGCAGGCTCATATGTGCAAGAGTTATTACATATCACAATTAAGTTACATAATATATAATTTTGTCTCTGTTTAGATAGATCCTCCCACCGTATCCCATATCGTTCTCCTGGTTGTGAACATGTGTGATGGATGACTCTCCCATATGAAACTACATGAGACTGGTCTAATTTGAGTGGACTGCAGACAGGCTGGGTTTAATTCACTCACGCTGGTTGTGTAGACAGCCTCGGGGTCATCGTCTATCACACGGGACAGCCCGAAGTCGGACACCTTACACACGAGGTTGCTGTTGACCAGGATGTTCCGTGCGGCCAGGTCTCGGTGCACGTATCCCATGTCGGAGAGGTATCTCATTCCGGCCGCCACGCCCCTCAGCATTCCCACCAGCTGGATCACGGTGAACTGACCGTCGTGTTTCTGAGACAGACACAAACAGCTCAGTATCCACAGACCAGACGAATGTAGCCCACTGCAGAGGTCTCAAACAGGACTCCACACAATAACAACACAATAAATAATAGCATTAGTATTCTGTGTAGAACTGAGGTGTACGTTGAATTTTTATTTGTATTTTAAATTTTACATTTTACATTTTTATTTTAATTGTATATACTTCTTTTTCCTGAGATAAAGTATAGGATCTAAAGAGTACTTGAACACTGTATTTAATTAGTAATTTTATATTTATTTGGAAAAGGGCATTTTTTGTGAAATATTGATTATTAATTTGTTTTATTAAAATGTATTTCATAAGCGTTTGTTGCAAAGTGGTGTTTGGCCACAAAAGAATAGGAGGCAGATAATGCAACTAACCCACTGTAGCTTCAGGCCAGAACTAAGAGCCAATACAAAATAAAGAAAATTAAATAAATAATGCTTTACAATTGTATTATTCATATCTATATCTGTGTATTATTTTTCACACTGCTTCACACCTCGGGGACAGACCGTCCAGACTGTGATCTAGATCCACCAAAAACAAATGACTTTTTCTTTGGCAAATAGCTGATCTTTTTTAATTAAATATATGCCAAATCAAAACAATACTTTATCTAACAAACTCACATTGGCCTGACGACCCGCTCGGCTGAGTTATGCTGAGGGATGCTGAGGGACGCTAAGGGAGTCTGAGGGATTCTGAGGGAATCACTTCTATAGACTTTTGAAATACAAGTCGTGTTCTTTTTGGTGCGTCCCGTACTCACCCTGAGGAAGCCGTCTAATGAGCCGTTCTCCATGTACTCGATGACGATCATCACTGGTTTACCTGAGACACACACACACACACACACACACACAGTGATTAATGGATTCCTAAATGCTGTGCACCTACAATGCTGCTCTGTAAACACTGATATTTTTAGCTGTCGTTTCATTGGATTTTAATTAAAAGTTACCATCTGCTGCGTTTATGACAGTGTCTAAATGAGAAGACCATCAGATTCAGGATTATATATACACAATACATAAACCAAAGTCAGACAATTGATCTGATCTCAACGTGGGACATGAGTTATTAGGCATGCATTGTAAAATAACACCCACCTTGATTTTTTTTATTTATGCCAACTATATTTTGTAATATTACATAATTCATAATTAATTATTTTTTTTAAGGAATATGCTAATTGTTGAATGATAAGTGTCTCTTTATCCGACCACAAGTGCTAGATCAAACAAATTAAGTAAAAAAAATAAAAATATTTTTACTCAAAAGATTAAATCAATAAATACAAAAATGTAATAAAAGAAATAAAACTGTAAACATGCCCATGATAATGTATTACTAACAAAGACACATTTTTGAGCCAGACCTGTGAGAACACTGTATATTCTGGGTAATTCCCTTTACGTAATAAAGCATCCAGAGACAATGTCCTTGTTGAGTCCTTCCCTGACAGTATTATTTTATTCATTCTGTCTGAGTTAGCTATAGTGTCAATGGGGATACCATACAACACCATCGAACATCATCGTGTGTTACTGAAAAGGGTTTGTCGGGGAAATAATGGTCTGTCTTCAATAAAAACACAGTAAAATAGTAAATTATATTTATAATAATAGTATAATAATAATAAAAAACATCAGGTACTGTATAAATGTACTTTTCTGTAATATCTACTAATTTATTTTGTGTGTGTGTGTGTGTGTATGTATGTATGTATGCATGTGTGTGTATGTGTGTGTGCGCGTGTGTGTGTGTATGCGTGTGTGTGTGCGTGTGTGTATGCGTGTGTGTATGTATGTGTGTGTGTGTATGTTTGTGCACGTGGGTGGGTGTGTGTGTGTGCGTGTGTGTGTGTGTGTGTGTGTGTGTATGCGTGTGTGTGTCTGCGTATGTGTGTGTGTGTGTGTGTGTGTGCGTGTGTGTGTGTGTATGTGTGTGTGTATGTGTGTGTGTATGTGTGTGTGTGTATGTTTGTGCACGTGCACGCCTTTCAGAACAGTTTGTAGCGGTTAAACCCACGGAGGATATTATATGGTCTAATAAAATTGATTGTGCAGCCCTAGTATTGACATGATAGTTTAATATATTATGTCCTTACCTCTGGTGACGACCCCCTCCAGGTGCACGACATTGGGATGATCAAACTGCCCCATGATGCTGGCTTCGCACAGGAAGTCCCGCCTCTGCTTCTCGGTGTAGCCCACTTTCAGGGTCTTGATGGCGACCGATATGTCCCTCTTCCCGGGCAGCTTTAGTCGCCCGCTGCACACCTCCCCGAACTCCCCTGGTGAGAGATGGCCCCCGTCAGAATCAGGCGCTTCACAATGACAAATTTACCAGGGAGACAAAGCAGCCAGAATACAAATTGGAGCACGACATCCAGTTATCCCCGGGGGAGCGGGACGGGGACCTATAATAAGACATGCTTGGGATGCATACACGGTGTCATTGAGTGCCTTTGGAAAACCCATGTGGCAGCGATTTTTCAGCCGCCGGAACCCTCCACGAGACCACACATTAATTGCAATGAAGATTTTTTGCCCGTCCATGCATCTCAATATTCAATGTATAGAGTTCTGCCCCCACTCAGAGATGTAAATATGTAGTTGTCATTGTGATATATGGAGTATGCACCCACTTAATTTGGATGCACAAAACACCCACTCTCTAGGGCTTGTAGAACCATATTTTGTAATAACACCACATTATGTAATAACACCACATTTTGTAATAACATCACATTATGTAAAGAGATTTGTTTATACAAAATGGTGAATCACTACATCATAAAGTTGAAATTATATGACATTTTATCGGGTTAATACAAAATGTAATTCTATGCAACACGATTCAATATGATGCAAGCGACTATGTCACAACAATGTTATATATCAGGGGTGTTCAAATTAAGGCCCGGGGGCCAATTGCTTTTTGAGGCCCTCAGGTTTACCTCACAGTTGGCTCAAACTGTCTTTTTACTGCATTTGACTCTATGTAATCCAATTTTCCAATTTTTTGAATAAACGTGAACATATGTGGTCCTCACACCCCATTATATCTCTTCATCTAAAAGAGATTTGCACTGTCAACAGAAGTGTTTGAGGATTCAAACAACCTTCAGTCCTACATTTGAACTGATGAGTGAGCCTTAACTTTACATGATCAGGATTTTTACAGTGTATCCCAAATTCAGTCTGTTCTATTTTGTTCCAAAGCTTTTTGATGCACGTGTCCAGATTCTTGCCCACACACAGACCTCTGAGTAGAAGCTGAATTTAATATTGACTACATCAGGCTGCATGTTCTCTCTACTCGATGTCTCTGTTATTGTGATGCACGCCGGCCTCACCTGCTCCGATCACCCGCTCGATTTTAATACACGAGGCGTCCAGCTCTTTGGCGAACTGATGCACAGCTCTGTTGGGGTCCTCGTAGGTCTCCGGGTCGATGTACGTCTTTGTGCCCGGAAATTTGACTGGAGGACAAATGAAATATGTTAGGATTATGTATGGACTTCAGTTGCCCAGAAACATAACATTGTGTCAGTATCTATGTTGAAAAACAAATATGTGAAACAAGCAAACAATAATATACATTTTTTTGATAGTTATTTCTGTATATAATACGGTTTTATTTATTTAGACTTTATACTGCGCTCACTGAACAGTACATTCAGCCTTTCTGTGACCTACTTTTGGGTCCTGGTTGTTGATAATCATTTTGTTTTTTGTTTTTTAACTATGCAGGCTTAGGGATGGCAGAAATAATACAGTGACTTTGTGAAAATAAAGGCCTATATATATATATATATATATATATATATAGTACATTGTTGTAATACAGATTTTCTAAACCCGCCCTCTTCTGTCAGAATGGATTCCAATTAGATTTAACTTTTTTTTCCATTACCTTTAGGACTGGGTACCTCACGATACGCGATACATGGCTCACGATACGGTTAATATCGCAATATGGTGATACTGCGAAACTCAATATATTCCCCATAATAATCTATGATATATCACGGTTTTTAAAGGAATTAATCCAGTATTTAAACTGTATTCCAATGAATGGATTTTTTTTTTTTACATAAAATACAGTTCATTTAATAAATACAACGGTCAATACTACTCACAATTACGTCTCAAAATAAGAAATAATATAGTACCGAGCTCAAGAGTTCTTATGGTGAAGATAACGGTGAATTTCTGGTTTTTTTGCCACCGGCTGACAAACACAGAGCGAGGTTTGGTTCACTTGATGTTCAGGTATAATTGGTTTGCACTCGACGATATGTAATTAATAAATGTATCAGAGATTAGTCGTATGTTTTAGTCTGTAGTAGAAACATTATGTGCATAAACCAGATTTGGTTGGAAAGAAAATTCTCGAAAAGTGCAGAAGCCCAGCAACTGTGGGCCTTAGGCGGGGTTTACTCAACACAGTGGCACATTAGTCACAGAGAGCAATATACATTCTCCAATTATCTTGGTTTAGTGATTAATATGTTTTCCCAGCAACTTCCCAGCAAATATTGTTAGTTGCAGGGCTGACACATGGACATATGTCATTAGGGGTCATGTCAGCAAGTCTCCTAACACATGGATGTTTTCGGATGGTGAGAGAGAACCAACATTCACACAGGGAGGAAGTGCAGAATCTTAATTGAACACATGGCCTGTTTGCTGAGAGGTAAGGGCACTAAACACTCCATGCAATATCTAATAACAATGATATAAGTGTATTATATCCAGCCAGACATTTGGGACGACATAACCAAAACAAAAGGGGTTCACCCAGGGGCCAGAGCAGGGGTAGGGGGTCCCACTCTGAGAACGACCCCAAATTAACAGCAATTTACTGCATTATGAACGTTTAAGTGAACAGGGCATGTGGGGCTAATATTGTATGAATTTTAAATCCCACTGATAACAATATAAACTGTCAACATCAAAGTTTAATGAGCTCGCACACTCTTCATAAAGGGACCGGGGACAGCGTGGTACGGTCCGGGCAGAATGTACACTGTGGTACGGCGCAGGCAGAATGTACAGGAGACACTGTGGTATGGCCCAGGCAGAATGTACACTGTGGTACGGCCCAGGCAGAATGTACAGGAGACACTGTGGTACGGCTTGGGCAGAATGTACACTGTGGAACGGCCCGGGCAGAATGTACACTGTGGTACGGCTTGGGCAGAATGTACACTGTGGTACGGCCCGGGCAGAATGTATACTGTGGTACAGCCCTGGCAGAATGTACAGAAGACACTACAGCAGTAGTTATGGCCCCAGATAAATAAACATTGTAAATACATGTTAAAATGATATGTTACCCACGAGACAGCTGTGGAAGGCTGCTGGTAAGATCCTCACAGCACAAACAGTCTCTCATTGTGTCCATGGGCAGGACACTTCACACACTTTACCTAAATGTATAACTGTGGGATATACCATTCTATGAGTTATTATTGTGGTAAAATGTATGTTCAGAAACAATATTTTTAGCCCTACACAGGATGTGAAGGCATGATCAGGACAGATTCAGCTAAGGTGCTGGGTACTGGGTGAGAGAATTGAACTATTATCAGACTTTTCATAGGATCTGTCTCTATTACTTAATGTTAGAATGAGCTCAATAATATCGTGTATACCTTCAGCCCTGCTTCTCCACCATTCTCTGTAATTACTTTGTCCAAGACGCGTGAGTGCAAGTGACCTGTGTTATCACCACCTATTCCAGGTCCCGGTCTGGTCCGCACACCGGCCCGATCGCGGATGCCCCCATTAGCAGCGCTGTGTCTTGTTTGTGTTTTGTACCGGTAGCAGGTGTGGTGGATCTGGCAGAGACTTAACATTAGCCCGAACCCGTACCCGTGCCACCGTGCCACCCCTGAACCTCGGTTTCCGCAGTCTGCCTACAGACGTGGGTCGTAATGATGATCTCCAGGGGTATCATTATGTGCTGGATAGCGGCTGATCCAGGCTGCATGTACTACAAGACTCGGTAAGTCCAAAGTTTCCATTTTTAAAGAGTGAGCCGTGCTTTTGGGTCTCAAACTAATATTTGTGGAGATTTTGATTTATTCATCTGGGCCGCACTACAGCCAATCATAATGTGATGTAGCCCAAGAGTCAAATCAATTATAATATTTCGAATCATTACGTTCAGCTCCATATTTTGTAAATGGCATTTTAGATTTAATATTGAAATAATTGTATTTCCATAAAATTCTATACAAAGATAAAATGTTATAATAAACAATTTAAAATAAATGAATTACATTATTATGGGCTCATCATATCATCTTTATGAATGTATTTTGAGTACTCAATAACATATTATATTAGTATTGTTGATTTTTATTACATCATAATAGCAATTCAAAAATGTAAATAAATATAAATGATGATATTTATGATTTCACATGATTATTTCTGGTGGTTGTTCACTAATGGAATGTTAGGATCCTTACTCCCACCACTTCATACTGCCATTGTGTCTGTGGGCAAGTCATTTCACCCACACCAACACTAAGAACATGGATATAATAAACTGTAAACACATTGAGACCTTGACAAACTGTATTTTATATTGTATGGTCTAACCTTGCAAATTCATATTCTGTATATTTTGGTGACATAGAAGAAAAGAGAGGACTAGAATAAATCCCCCCGGAGCTGCACCCTGGTTCAAACTTGACTCTACCCCAGAAGAGTTGCACTTACACTGGAAGTAGAGCTCCTCATCCCCCTCCTGGTCAGCCTTACTGTATCCACAATGTCTGCAAACACAAAGAACACCACATCCAACAATCAAGTCACTTCAGTTACTCCTCAAATAGTTACAAATCTGCACATGGCAAGAGTAAGACCGCTGAGCCGCCTGGGAAAGCAGCCGATCAAATAATACATGCACTGTATACGCATGTGAGGGATATATTTATTAATATTATCGTGTTGAAGGTTGTCCCGAGCAGGTGAGGAGGATTTGGGCTGAAGGACTGATGACATAAGGCAGGGACTAATCCACGTTGATTGACATGAATTTACTGTACATGGGTTTAGGCTGGTCTACACTAAAGCCCATACAAAGACGGTTCTGTGTCACTTAAGGCTCAGCACATACTCACGACTTGATGAAATGCATTTTTTCACTTTGATTTGATTTTCTTTACATTGCCATTGCATATTTCAGATGCAATGTTAGGCAAGCTCTAAGAAATATAGATTTTTACACCGATGAACGGATGGAGAGATGATATTATATAATGGTGAACTGACTTTTACATTTTATAAAGCATTGGATTTCTGGCTCACTTTTCTAATATAGGAAGAATAGAATTGTTCTTCGGAAAATTTGATTGACAGGTGGGGCAGGCCAGATGGTTGGCAGCTCGATTCCCAGTGAATGGGCTCAGTTGTTAAGCATTTCAGGTAACTTGAAAAGCACTTAAGGCAATGTGTTTTGTGGTTTTTGTCTTGGTAATGACTTGACTGGACATGATGAAGTGCTTTCTGATGAAGATGATAATGACAGGGAGGGGGAGGGGGGGAGGCACTGGTTATTTCAAAAATGTTTCAGTGATTTTTTTGGAGAAGGTGTGAGATGCGGGACAGTAGCAGCATGCACAGACGATGGTGCTGTGGTTGGGGGTACGACTCCGGTGACAGAATGCTGAGATCTGAAGCGCAGACTCACAGAAGCGGAGAGTCAATGGGGCCCGCGAGAGCGTACCTTCTCCCAATGATGAAGCCAAACACCATGAAGACCAGAATGATGGTCCCAGCCACGGCCACCACCGCGATGATGATCACAGGGTTCTGCTCACTCGACACCGGCGTGGCTAAGGGAAGGAGCACACCAAAGAATCAGTCAGATATGAAACATGCTCAGTACAGACTTAACAGATGACCAAGCCTTGCTGGACTCTACTGAGTGTAATACAACACTCAGTCAAAACATTATTTATTTACTAATTGACAACAAAGATAGCCATAAACATAAACTCATTAGCAAAAAACAAGGGTTAAACGATAGAGAACAGTGAAGTAAAATATACATAATCCAATAATAACAGACGATAACAGGTACATTCATCTACATTCATAAAAATGTATGAAGCCAAATTTTACATCACACATTGATAATAAAACTGACAGAACTATTATTTTGTATGTTTTTATTCATGTATTTATTTCCCTTACACATTGCACTTGCATGATGTGATGTGTAGATATGTATGATCTGCTCCATTACTTGAGATAATTTCAAACATTGCTTTTAAAACTAGATAGATTGATATATTTAGATTTTGTGAAATTTGAGCTCAATCCATTTCATAGTCATTCTGTTTTTATTTCATAACTGGATCTCTGGTGAACCCTCTTTACTTTCCATTTGGATTTTCATACAAATATTGCAATACCACAATTTTTAGGTCATTTCTGCACTGGGCGCTAGTTCCATCTGCACGATACTTTTGTGCTAAACTGGGCCTAATGAGCCTGCTCAGATTGATCACCCTCCTCTTCCTCAGTGGCGAGAGAGAGAGAGAGAGGGGGAGAAGCTGGGACTATTTTTGTTTTGTCCTCAAACACACACGACTCGCGCTCAGAAAGTGGGCTTAATAGTCCCAGCCGGCGCCGTGCTGCCCTTCATTGGAAACAAAGACACATTCAGGTTGGACCATAAACACCTCACACTCACGAGTCACCATGACAGACTGCCACAACCACGGCACAGCAAATAATGTGAACGAGCCGTGCCACCGGGCCACCGTGCCACCGGGCCAAGCTTCATACATTTTAAATCAAGCCACCGGTAACTACGGCCCCGGCGACAGTGAGGGAGGTGGAAAAATACATAACTGCTGTTCCTTATCTCACTGATTATCTGGATTTCACAAGATGAGAAAAATGGTGGTACATTTTTCTTGCTGTGTGATTTATGTTTTTAGGGCTAGAAATGTTTGAATACAATTGTCCGTTGTTATTTTGGTGTGGCTCAAGTGTTGGTAAATGGTTGACGTTTGGATCCCTGCCCGGTTCACACTGCTGTTGTGTCCTTGGGCAAGACACTACTACACTCTAAATATATCAATGTGTTGATATGGCATTGGTGGTGTGCCAGTTTCTGACTGTGGATTGTATAATTAATGCAGTCAATCTTTTTTTATTGTCGCAGCACATACTTGATTTTAACCATTGGCCATTGTGTGTTGACCAGCATTAGAATCCAGGAGTACAAAACACCATACTATTGATAAGGATAATGATAATGATACCAAATAGTGTCTACACAAGTGAACTGAATATTAATAATCTGTCATAAAAAAAATATTGAATAATTTTTTATTTATGACAAATATTGCAATTATTATAAGATTGTTTTGAAAACCAAGATTCAGTTCACAGCACATTTTCAACCTGTCTGGAAGCATTATGTTTTAATACTAACTGTTAAACCCTTTTCTGTTTGTGGAGGGACCTGGTCTGCAAATTAGCTTTGAGCTAGATTGCCTATGGACACTGCATCGGTTGCATGTGAAATTGTGTTCTGTCCCTATCATGTCATATATATTAAACATAGATTTTGTTTTGTGTAGAGAACATTATATTTTCTAATCTCTCTGCTATAAGATATATTCTTCTCTCTGCTCCTTTTCATTCAAGTTTTGTATTGTCATGTAGACACTTCGGCTTGTTGTTTTGATCTGAAATAAATTAATGAATAAATAAAAAAATAGATAAATAAATAGATAAAAAAAAAATAAAAAATAAATAAATCAATCAATAAATAAAATGTTTATGTTTGGTTGAGGTGATGTAGTTGGCTGGAGTTACAAATCTAAAAATCTCCTGACAGCAGTATTCAATGCTCGTGTTTACAGACTGTGCACAAATAGGACACTCTCTGACACCCACCTCTTCTAACAGCAGATCCCACACACCACACTCTCCTTGTGCAGAGCCACTCTCCCTGTATGGCATGTCAGCACAAACTTAAAGCAATTTGTGTTTGCTGGAAAGCGATGGTTTCCCTGGGCGATTACACGGAGCACGCATTAACAGGTTGTGCATAAACAAATGTGAAGAGTGTTTTTAGAAGAGACTGCTGCTACAAGGCCGGTCACAACATCACAACGAAAATAACAAAAGGAAGCATAATCCAAACGTAAACAGAGAAACATAATATAACTATAAACATGCATTAACGGTTTTCTAATATAAACAATGATGTCATTCCCCTGGCCTCTACAGCAACATCAAATAAGAGTTTGGGGGTTGGGGGATACCGTTTTGACCAATAGGAGTTGCCCCCCCGGCCTATACAGACTATACGGACGAATTATCATCGAACAGGGTCAGACAGTACATTTTAAGGGAACTGTATTTCCTGTAAACCAGGACTAAACCAGGTCTGAACCAGGACTAAACCAGGTCTGAACCAGGACTAAACCAGG
>JAVQKC010162048.1:0-23635 GCA_036025475.1 Philypnodon macrostomus
ATATGACACTGAATGTATGTTCTTTTTATCTGTGCATATGACACTGAATGTATGTTCTTTTTATCTGAGCATATGTCACTGAATGTATGTTCTTTTTATCTGAGCATATGACACTGAATGTATGTTCTTTTTATCTGAGCATATGACACTGAATGTATGTTCTTTTTATCTGAGCATATGACACTGAATGTGTTTGATCTGCACTCTTCACGTTTTTATTCTTAATTGTGGTCTATCTCTGTAAAGCACTTTGAATTACCCTGTGTATGAACTGTATACAAATAAAGTTGCCTTGCCTTGT
Organism: Philypnodon macrostomus; assembly: GCA_036025475.1. Taxonomy (NCBI): domain Eukaryota; kingdom Metazoa; phylum Chordata; class Actinopteri; order Gobiiformes; family Eleotridae; genus Philypnodon; species Philypnodon macrostomus. Next base: position 302 of record JAVQKC010162048.1, read on the forward strand.
TTAGGACTTTTTTTGTTATTATTTTATTTATGTATTTATTATGGTTATTATTGTTATGTTAAGTGTTAATTTAGACTTGCCTTTTGCCCTCAGTGTGTAGCTCATGAAAACATAGTGTAAAATGGTTTAGTTTTTACAATAGAATGATTAGATTTTGAGCGTGGCTACATCTATCATTAGGTAAGAATTGCTAAAAGTAGCCTATAGACCCTATAAGATGTTTCAGAACGGAGGCGACTGGAGCAAAAGTGAGTTGACTTTACAAAACAGTAGTGTTTGTGGTGAGAGATGGAATAATTCTGAACATACAATAAAAAAACTATTGTGGTCTTCAACATTTCTGTGAGGACTCGTCCAGTAAAACCTGAAAATCAAGAATTTTGCCACCAGCCAAAAGTCTAACTGTTACTAATGTGTACATTAAATAAACATATAGTTCATTTGTTGTTAGTTGTTTGTTAAATTGCAATTGAATTTAGAACTTTATGTTTACAAACTTTGAAAGGATCTATAGGCCAAAGGTCGGAGTAGATCTAAAATGAGAAAAATAAAAATAAGCAAAGAACCCTTGTAGGCTACATTTTGTTTATACATTTTCACACGAAAAAACAGCATCAAGCCCTGATCGGGACTTTGTCATTCATATTGCAATAAGTTTAGCCTTTTATTCGTTTATGCATCGTGACTGTGAAAAACATGTACATGTTCCGTAGCTTCTTCAACATTGGTTGAGGTTTTGGTTGTGAAGTGAAAAAAAAGAACGGGGTCGGAACATAGAGATATAAATAAGGTCGGGAATAAAGTCTTTGGGCTCCTGCCAGACAAAACTCTGGGCTTGAGTGTTGTAAACGAGATTTCAGCACCCCCTTCTCGCGACATCACATGTCCGTTCAATTTAAAAACAGGCGGCACGAGCGAAAAAAATATACTTGCAGAAAAGGTCAGATGTACATTTTTTACGCAAATTCTGTCATATTTTCACATGGCATTCGACAGAAAATGTAGCATTGTAAAAAAATCTAGTATGATATTCGAAGGCTAACCTAATGTTACGTTGTTTTCCTGTATGATGTGGGGCGGTGGTTAGCAGCTAACGCTAATAAGTATCTTTTGCAAAGACAAGTCAACTGTTGAATCTGTCAACCTGCCAAGAGGCAGTAGAGTGAGTTCCTAACGATATATTGTTTTATGTGAAGGAAACATGACTGCAGACAATGAAATGGATGTCAAGGAGGCGTTTCAGCGCGCCCAGAAAGGACACTACAACAAAGCAAAACTGGTGGCGAGTCTGAAAAGTCGTTACAACAAGGTAATGAACAATTATTATTTGGATATCCAACCGGGCATGGGTGTGCACGTTACAGCAGGGGTGGGCAATTATTTTTTCCCAAGGGCCACATTGGGAACGGGGACTGTTGTGGAGGGCCAATAACCGAGAGATGAGATCAAGATGAGCTACACAAATGATGTTAGAGTTCACTATACAATTAATAAATGCAGTATGGGAAGGCAAGTCTAGTTAATTGTCCTTACATTGACATGGGAAACTAATGCATTGCCATGTTGCCATCAGTGACATGTGAGGCACAAAGGTGAACCGTGCATTTAAATGTCCTCAAAATGAGTCATTACACAGTACAATTCCTATGATATGTATTATTATTGATTAACCAAGCCTTCAGTGGGCCAGACATGGACTGGTCAAGGGCTGCATGTGGCCCCCGGGCCGCACTTTGCCCAGGTCTGCGTTACAGACACTCGATCTGTGTTATTCTGGTTGATATTACGTTTATATTGTTTGTACAGTCAGTTGTTTTGCTTTGTCTCCTCAACAGCTCGAAGACAAAACTGTCTTTCATGAGGAGTTTGTGCACTATCTGAAGTATGCAATGATCGTGTACAAGCGAGAGCCTTGTGTGGAAAATGTCATCGAGTTTGCTGCCAAGTTTGCCACAAGTTTTCAGTCTGCACCAAAACCCGAGGAAGCACCAGAAGAGGAGAATGATGAAGATGATGATGGTGATGATGAAGATGCCGAAGATGATCACCCATTTCTCAGTTTCATTTTCAGCTTTTTGTTGGAGGTATATTTTACTACATTAACTGTGGTTCGATGCATGTGTTGCTGTCCAATGTATTGTTTCTGTTATTTTTTTATGATTAATAATTTAATTGGACGTTTTTTTTGTCTTAGTCCCATAAAGCAAATAGCCATGCTGTGCGTTTCCGTGCCTGCCAACTGATCAACAAGCTCCTGGGCAGCATGGCGGAAAATGCTCAAATTGACGATGACCTGTTTGATCGGATTCACCAAGCCATGCTGATCCGTGTCACAGACAAGTTTCCGAATGTGAGGATCCAGGCGGCATTGGCCATGACCCGCCTGCAACAGCCGAGAGACCCGGACTGTCCCACGATCAATGGTTTGCAACCTAATGAACTTGACACATTTGTATGTTTTTTTTTTTTGTTTATAATCAGTTTCTTTTCTAATTTGAGTTAATTTGTTGATTTGTTTGATTTTAGCCTATATGCTGATTATAGACAATGATTCAAATGCTGAGGTGCGGCGGGCTGTTCTCTCCTGTATTGCCATGTCACCCTACACACTCCCGAAAGTGCTCAAACGCACCAGAGACGTCAAGGAAAATGTCAGAAAGTTGGCATTTCAGGTAAGTGCGGTCATCAGTGTCATTAATATTGATTATTGATAATATGACAGTAGTACAGCTTTTCATCTGAACTGTTTTTTAGGTTCTGGCTGACAAAGTTCACATTAAAGCTCTCACAATTGCACAGAGAGTTAGTTTACTGCAACAGGGTCTATGTGACACCTCAGGTAATTGTAGTTGTTTATGTGAGTAATGTATATTTTCATAGCCCATATCTATAACATGCGGTTGTATGTTGTAGAAGCGGTGAGGGATGTGGTTTGCTCACGTCTATTGCCAGCCTGGCTCCAGCGTCTGGATGGTGATGTCATAGAGATGCTACACAGGCTTGACGTAGAGAATTGTGCTGAAACGGCTCTGGACACCGTGAAGGCTATTTGCAAAGGCATGGCCCCCGAAGATCTGCTGAAAAACAAACTTCAGTTTAATGACAGGTAGTTTCTGCATGTGTCTAACACTTTTAGGAATAACATGGATGAACATGGATCATATTTTTAACAGGAAACTGATTCCTGAGGATTCTCTGACCTGTGAGAATGTGCTTTACTGGAGAGCTCTGTGTGAGTTCATCAAGAGCAAAGGAGATGATGGAGAAGAAATGCTGGAGCAGGTCTTACCTGATGCTGCCACTTATTCTAATTATCTTTCTGGGTAAGTTTATTTGTCATATGCACATTCAACACGGGGTCAAATAGTGCAATGAAATGCTTTGGATCAGAAGAACCGTTAGACTCGCTAAGATAGTCATGAAGTACTAGTAGCATGCAATAATAGTACATGATAAGAACATATAATAAAAAAGTACAATAATAAAGAATAATGCAAAGGTGCAGTAGGATGTACGGTGTAAGCAGAGCATTTCACAGGTGTTCAGGACTAAGATATTTTTGTGTCATGTTTATAATTGTTGTGTTGAAACTCTATTAGCTCTTTAAAAGCAGGCCTATTCTTAACTTATTCTGGCTGTAACAAATTGTATAAGTTGTGTGGCTAAATTAGTAAACAAAAGTGTCTGTTATCATGAACCCAAACTACTAAATCTAAAAACTCCCAGAACTTTTCTTTGAGATTGCACTGGTTGTCTTGACTTTTTACAAGCATGGGCTTTGTTTTGTCTGTGTATGAGAATATTGACTTTTATATTTTTGAGATTAATGATTCTTTACTTGGCCAGGTACCTCAAGGCACTACCTGTTTTGTCAGAAGAACAGAGAGCTGACTTTAACCAGTTGGAGCTGGTCATGACCAAAGAGTTCATCTCGCAGCAACTCATCCATCTCATTGGCTGTCTGGATACCAACGAGGAGGGAAGCAGGTTAGATAGATAATATTATAGTATAAGTATAAAGTATTGTTTTAAAAGTATTACAAAAACATTTAAAGATAGATTATCTGTACAAATGTGTAGGCCTGAAACAGAACAGAAGTGAAGTTGTAGATTTGCATTAATACAGTTGCATGTAGTAAATCGAGGTGAAGAAAATGAAGTTTGACCATCAGTGTTTTTGTTGTTTACTTATTTTTTACTGTTTTCCAGGAAACGCGTGTTGGCTGTTCTGCAAGAAATGCTTGCTCTGCCTCAGACTCCCTTCTCCCTGGTGTCTTTGCTCACTGAAAAGCTTCTTACTCTTATCCCAGATGACCAAAGACGCATTCAATGTGTAAGTGTACTCAAATGAACATCTGTACCACCTTATTGATGGGACGGTGCGGTGTTGAATTAGGGTTTTGTGGTTCACAGGTGGCAGAGATTATCTCAGATGTGAGAGAACCCATCACAGAGAGCACTCATGTTGTGGATGAAAACTTGAGCCGTCGACAACAAGTACAGGTGTGTATCCCAGCAGCAACAGCATTTACCGGGATCATACGGGTGCTTGAAATCCTTGAAATTGCTGGGTTTTTAATGGTGCATTTTCAAGTTTTGAAAAGTCCCTTTTTAATGGTGTTTGAAAACAATGTATATCCAACAAATGACTAATGTTTTCACGCCTAAAAGTCAGCATCAAGTCCATACCTAGAACACAGATTATTCCACAGTTTGCATTGGACTTTTCCTGCATTTAATTAGCTTTTTTGTATTCAATGATATATTTTTGTCTACTTCTTCAAACTATTTAGTGACATACAACCACCAGGAAAGGTAGTGGCACATCCCAAACAGTCCAATTGTATTGTTCTTTAAAACGCCTGGAAATATAACTCGAAAGTCCTTGAATTGTGTGCGCATGCATTATGTATATGCGTACACAGACCTGCTGCTCCCTGTTACTCTTGTTTCTGTAATTAGTCTTTAGTAACTTCTCTCAGTGGCACAGCTATTGTTTTTCCATTAGTGCAGCTAACACAGATCATCTGGAGTGCAATTGTTTCAGATGAAGCTCTCTTGACTCTCATCATCTTTGTAGCTGGCAGAGGTCAAAGTGCGTATTATGGAGGCTAAACAGGCACTGGAAGACTGTATATCGGCCCAAGAGTTCAGCCGTGCTGCAGAGCTGAAGGACTCCATCACAGAGCTGGAAAATCGCAGGAATGACATTCTTCAGGAAATTGCAGAAAGCAACCAGCCAGCTGACAAGGAGACTCGCACCGAGAAGGTACATAATATGAAGATTTTCAAACATAAAATCAAGACTTCTTTGCCTAAATGTGAGAAGTGTCTATTTTCTCTGTGTTTTAGAATGACCCAGAGACGCTCTTGAGATGTCTCACCATGTGTGCCGAACTGCTTAAGCAGATGAACATCAAGTCTCGTACTGGGCCAACCATCGGCGCGCTAATGTCCTCACTGGTAATTCTAATATTATTATATTGTCAGATTTAATTATTGTCTTTACTAAAGCATTTTTTTGTGTTAGATACTACCCTGTATCGCAAACTCCCATCCTGCTGTCCGCAACATGGCTGTGGTGTGTCTAGGAACATGTGCTCTGCACAGCATGGAACTGGCCAAAACCCACATGGTCCTTCTGCTACAGGTAAGTTATACTGGTGTGTTTTAGACATTAGCAATCATCCGGGTATGAGCTGCTGTTTGATTGTACTTTGTACGAGAGGTTTCATTATTATTTATATTACTTGTACTTCTCAGATTGCCCAGTTGGATGAGGTGAAGATTCGCATCAGTGCTCTGCGCACTATTATTGACCTGTTGCTGATGTTTGGATTCCAGCTGCTTAAAGAAAGTGGCCCACAGGCCCCGCCCCCACCGTCACCGGAACAACAGGACAAGGATGCGCCATCGGACGACGAGGTGGAGGCATCAGAGGAAGAGACACAGAAAGACAGTGCACAGAGTACACTGGTCATGCTCTCAGAGTTTTTGGACAGTGAGGTTTGTAAGCTGTAAATATATGCTGTTAAAGCCGTAGTTCGTAGGTTTCTTTATCGAACCCTGTTCTATGATGTAAAGTAGGCAATGTGTCATGATTACTATTTTACATTAGTCCCGCCCCTGGCCTCCACAGACTACAAAATCACAGAAGAAGAGTCAGTCAATTCTAAGCATTTTTATTAACTTATTTATTTATGAAACATGGATTACACCTTTTTAAATAAAATCTATATATTTTGAAATGTTGTGCTGGATTTGGCTCAGTTAGTAAAGCAGCCCATATGTCAAGCTTTTACAGCTCACCTCGGTGTCATTGGTTCATATCCAGACCACCTCAATCTTCTCCACTGTCCTATATGTTAAAGGGGGATTACAAACGGACTGTATATTTGTAACATTTGAATATTTTTTTTATATTATAATTTATTATGTGTTTTACTACTGTTATCCACAGATAGCAGACCTTCGCACAGAAGCAGCTGAGGGCCTTGCCAAACTTATGTATACAGGTCGCATTGCTAGTGCCAAAATCTTCTCACGTCTTGTCCTGCTGTGGTACAATCCTGTCACTGAGGACGACGTTCGTCTGCGTCACTGCCTTGGGGTCTTCTTCCAACTTTTTGCCCATGACAGCAGGTGAGCTTTTTTTTTTAATATTGTGTGTGTATATGTATATAATATAGTCATGGTATTGAGTGTTCTGTACTAATGGAGTGTTTGCATTATTTAGAGCCCACCAGGAGGTTGTGGAAGAAAGTTTTCTGCCAACTATTCACACTCTGTTGAATGCTCCAGCCATCTCTCCACTTGCTGAGGTGGACATGAACAATGTAGTAGAACTGCTCGTTGAACTAACTCGCCCCAGTACACTGATTAAGCCCTCCGCTAACACAGAGGTGAGGAGTGGCAGGACTAATGTAAAACATCTAAGCAATATATAGTACGTTTTCTCCTTTTCATAAATCATTTGTGCATGTGGTGGTTATCAGGAAGTGTGTGTCCATGACTACTTGGCTGTGCGCATATGTGGAGAGATGCTGAAGGACCCTACAGCCCCCGAGGTTCGGCTGTACGCCAAGACCCTGGGCAACCTTGAACTAAGCAGAGATGAGACTGTCAGAAAGGACCTGCAAACACTAATGCAGGAGCTTGTACAGGTAGTTGACGTCTCTTACACGTCACTTGAATATAGCAGCATTCAGTAGCATGTAATGATCGCGTATCTTTTCAACAGGTTGTCAAGGACCGTATCTGTTTGCGTGCACTGGAGAAAATGGTTGTCCAGCTGATGGATTCAAAGGAACAGGCCGAACTGCTCAGTGCTAGTGCTTTACAACCACTGGACGTCAATGCAGATGGTACAGATGACTCTTATAAACTCCAGTCTTTGGTGGTAAAAAGGCTTAACACTAATTATGTGTACAGAAACAGCAGCGGATGATCTAACTAAATCTGCCAAGAGAGGAAGAAGAGCTAATCCTGGTTTGTATCCAAATTGTTGCAGTAATTGTATTTTAAAATGATGGTGCTACTGCTGCCTCATGAGATATATGTACATTTAGGTCAAAAGAAAGCTGGTGCAGCCAAAGGAGGCCGAAAGCCTAACAGGAGGACAGAATCATCAGAGGAGAGGTACTTTAACAACAACCTTAAATGCCTTTACATTACGCCATATCTTGTATTGATTTTTTTTATTATTTTTGCAGTGATGGGGAAAATGTTCCAGAGGCTGTTCATTCCATCCGTCCATCAAGGAGAGCTAAAACGGCAGCTTTGGAGAAAACCAAGCTTGATCTAAACCCACTGATCAACCAAGAGTTGTCATAAATATAACAAATTATACTATTACAAAAATGTACCCTTTTACATAACTGTTCTTTGTGTAACATTAACTCTGTACCAATTTAAGTTTTTTTTGCATGTAATAAATTTCCAAAATATTTCATGTTGAATTGAAGTTTTTTTTTCTCCAGTTTTTGGTACATTCCTCAGTAATATTTAAACTGCATGGTTAAAAATGAAATATCCAACAAAAGCATATTTTAGAATCTTTATTGGTCCAACTGCAGACACGTTTGTTGCGTCTGTAATGGATTGTACAAAAACACATAAAATATACAACAGTTTAGCACCAAGTTCTGCAAAGGCTAAACTCGCTTCTCCCTCGCGTTGAAGTGACCTACACAGCTAGTCAGGCACACACTAAAGGTTTTGACCTATAACAAAATATTTTGGATCCAGCTGGAAAGTCTTACGGTATCTGACACCTCTGGCTTAAACTATGACCAAGTTGACAATTTAGCCTTATTAGAGGTAGGTACTTCCTGCTGCAAAGGAACATGTATGGCAACACACATTCCATCTCTGATAAGATAGTAATTAATGCTAGCACGCTATTACACAAAACTCTTTAATGCTATCACAACAATTAAGGATCTGGTGGGTATAAAAAAAAAGAGCAATAATCACATTAAATGGTTGAAAGTGAAATCCCAGGTTATCAGGTACATCCATTTGTCTGTCAGTAATAAAATAATTACTACATACTGAAATCCACTGGGGTTGTATTGCACCAAGCAATCTTAATTTTACAGTAGGGGGTTGGCATTGGGACAGGGGATGTGCAAAGTATGGGAAAGCAATGTATCTGTAATCTGTGATAATCTCAGAAGGAATCGTGCAACAAGCAATGTGACAGTGACAAAGGCGTATGACTAAATCAACTATGCTACCGTTATTACATTCTTCAAAGAAAAACAAAACACACGTCTACATTATTGGGGTGGTCTCGACGGTATCAAAATTAGCTATGGGATAAAAATTATGGGCGTTAAAATAGGCTATTCCTTCATTTAAAACATCTCGGCAAATGGCACATAACAGACAACTAATGCAGAAAAAATACTGCAAATAGATTTAGCAGTGTTGACAATAAACAGTTAAATAATCAAATATAAAGTAGTTGTAATAAATAGTTTGGGCTCAGATAAATAAGTTTAAAATTTGTTTATCTAAAAGTAGAGGTTCGACTTATTTTGATTCAGGGAAGTTTTCAATCCAAAAAGCCAAAGTGTTGAATGCAATGAAAAAAAAAAAAAGCAAAGAAAGAATTATTTGAAAAAGCATCCTGTACCTACTACGCATTATGGACAGAAATAGTGCAACATCAAGCTTTTAAGTTAAACTGCTACATATTTGCTGAGTGTTAGTCTGAACCATCTGAAGCCCAGTGTCTGTTTTCAGCTCAATGTCTAAAGGCACCAGGTTAAACCACAGTCCCCTTTTACCAAGATGGTGGAAGTTTCTGGTATGTACTATTCTCCTTTCATTTCTCTTTCCACTCTTATCCAACTCTTCAGTGGTACTCTGCAAAAAAGCAAGTCAGTTGCCGAACACAAAGTCACGCCATTTGGGCCCCGACAGACCTTTCATTCGTGATTGTCTTAATTTTTTTGCTAGTGGTGGTTGTGTTGATTCAGACACAACCCCCGCCCTGTGCCTGCCTCTTCTCCCTCTCATTGGCATCATGTGAGGTCTCTGGGTTGAGATGGGTGAAAGAGTTTGTGGGTCTCTTAACCACACTCTGTTGAGCCTTCTCCTTTTTTCAGTTTTCACAGCTTTTACATCTTCTGTCTGCTTTTCACTTTTATCAAACAATAATTCTGAAGCAGACCCATCGCCCATTATGACAGTGCATGAATTCTCTTCCTCCTCAGCAGTCTTATTGTCCGTAGATTTGATTTTTCTCAGGAAAACCCGACATTCCTTCAGTTTCTCTGAACTCCAAGCTTTGGAGCACAGGTGTTCTTTGGCTGCATGCACAGGTTCCAGAGTCGGTCCACAACAAGACAAATGCTTTGTAGTTAATTTAAGCAATGCTTTTTGTTTGGGCTGTACAGTGACATGTCCATTTAAACTAGGTCGTGTTTTATTGTTCATGTAGCTTTTCCTCTGTTTACCAGTGAGGAACGTTCTCTGGGCCCTAAAGAGAGTGACCTGATATTTGATGAATGATTTGCTCTTCCCATTGGCATTCTGATAAAGCCTGCCTGCAACTAACATGGTAGGGGAATCCCAAAGCCTTAAATTATGCTTTAAATGTTTTTTCTTTTCATTAATAATTTTCTGTGTCTGCTGAAAATCATAAGGGCTTTTTGGCACACTTTTGGCAAATTTTTTCAGGTGCTTGCGTAAGCGCTCTGCTTGAGGACTATAGCAGAAACTTTTTTTGTTTGTACTTCGTGGGAAATGCAGAAGTTCATAAGGATTGCGAGAGCTCGTCTTCTTTACAATAGACAGAGGCTGTGTCTCCGTGGTCTGCATGAACCATGAGCTCAGCTGCTGCATGCTGCAGGACCGTGGCTTGTTGGGAGAGCAGTCGAACAAAGAGCGAACGACAGAGTGTTTTGACTTCTTAATTAATGGACTGCCGCATTTACCTCCCATATTTGAGCTGGGCTCTGCTTGTTTATCTACAGTGTCTGTGACCCATGTGTCTGAGATGAGTCGGATGCGCCTGGCAAGCTCCTGGTTCAGTGTCTTCTCCTGAGCAGAGGCTGCCCACCACTTCATAGTTTCTTTTGGGCTGTAGATAGAGTCAATAGACATGGCTGATAGTTGTATATCTGAAAAAACATTTTCTTTTTCTTGTTCTTTTAACATTTTCTTCTCTCCAGATGTTTGGGCAATGCTCTCAGATTCTTCTTTTTTCCTTTCATTATTTGCTTTATTTAAAAGAACCTGTTTAGAACGCCGCACAAGAGCACTGCTCCGGCTGTATGAGCTGGAGGTAGCAACAGCATGTAAGAAATGAATAGAGGGCTTTCGCACTCTCTCTGAGTGACGAACTGCAATGGGTGGATCTGATTGTTCTTTACTTCCCACTTCAGCCTCCTCTGTCTCTTGCTCTTGTTGACTGCCATTGCTGACTGAATGACAAGTGATTGTCTTGAGCTCTTTGGCAGATATAAACTTCTGGTGCAGTGCTCTCTTATGGGTTTGTTTTACTGGAGATTTGTTTTCCCTGTTTATCTGAATTCTGCGCTGTCTAGGAGATACAGTGGTTACTGTGACTGAAATTCCAGAGATTTTAACTTTAGCGGGTCTACCTGGTTTTCGTGAGGGTACAGAATCATCCAATGATTGACACTTGATGTTAGTTTTAGAATGAGAGGCACAGTCCTTCACAGGTCTGACTAAAGGAAACTCTTGGGACAATTCAACTGAGGCTGTTTTTAGGTCCCCATTATCCTTAGCAGTGTTCATTAACATACTCAAGTTTTTATTTAGGCCCACGGCCTGACAAGCATCTCGAAATTCTGTTTGAAGCTGATCAAAGCCCTCAGACACCATCCTTTTGTTTCTTCTTGAGCGACCATAAACAACTGTGATTTTGAGGTTTTTGTTGACGTTTTCCTCCACGTCAGGAACAGGATTTCCATCTGCCAGTTTTTCCTTCACTGTTGATTCCAAAGACTTGTCCTTTCTAGGACGACCAATTGGCCTCTTGACTTTCTTCTCCAGCTGAGGTCCCAGCTTTTTTGGTCGACCTGGACGTCTCTTTGGAGGAGTAGTTTCATGGAAAAGCGAAACATCACGTGGAGATCTTTGAGTTTCATCAAGACCTAAACGCTTAGTTGGAGTACTTTCACCAGACCTTCTTGAACCCGCTTTGGGTGATGAAGTAGCTGACTTGGGTGATGAGACAGATTTAGCAGGTGAAGATGGTTTGGTTGGTGAGGTCTTGTTTGGTGAAGTTCTGGGTGACACAGGAGCAGTTTTCTTAGGAGAGGTGGCTGTCTTCAGAGGCGATGGTTTTGGTGTGGCAAGCTCCGGGCTCCGGCTTTTGTTTTTCTCTGGTGTTCCTGACCAAGAGGATTCTTCACATGGATCAAAACATTCCTCCTCTTGCAAGCCATTAACAGCAGCTGCTGATTTCAGACTATATTTAATTCCTTCCTTGTCTTTAACTGGGGAAACAAACATTAACTTTATTGGACTAGTATACTGAAAACAAGGGTCCAGGGGGCTCTCAATACAAGTAGAAGTGCTAACATTTGTTGGGCTTTTTTGGGGCTGTGACCTTCTACAACGCTTGGCAACACTTTTGCAATCTGTCAATTTGTCTGAGTTGTCTTCAATATGGTTCTGCTCTGTGGCAATTGGTAAAATAGTCTTGGGTTCACAATCGGCTTTTAAAGAAAACTCATTTGTGTTCTCAGATGCACAATTATCTGGATTTGGGGGAGCAATAACATATTTGTGACTTTTCTGGGTAAAGATACCATCTGAAAAACATGCAACAAAGTACTTTGTGCGGGGCTCTGTAACATAGGAAGAGAAGCGAGTTGGAGGGACGATCTTTCTCTTAGATTTCCTGGCCTCTTTCTGGTCTGATGGACACTGAACATTTTTACTCAAGTCTGCACTCTGATGACCATTTACTTGATTGTTGAGTTTTCCATCCAGTCTTGTCACTGTACAGTCATTGCCATGGATGGATAGATGACTTTCTTCTAATACTGCTGCCTCTATCGCCTCCGTTTTAATGATGTTTTCTGTGACCATAGCCGACTGTACATTGTCTTTCATTTCACAGTCATCAGTTCCAGTATTAAGTATGATTGGAAGCTGAGCCTTTGAATGGAGATCAGGTCTAATACGTTTTTCACTATCTCTCTGACGTTTCCCTTTAGCTACCTTTGCAAGGCGTGTGTTTACATTTTTCTCATATTTTAATTTGGCCCTCTTATGCTCATTACATGCCTGGTCCAGTATTCCAAGCTCTCTCTTAATTTGCAGACTATGCCTTCGGGCAGTAGCATCATCAGCTGATGTGGTCATAGCAGCGAGCACTTCCTGTCGGCGCTTGGATCTTGTGTTAGGAGATATAGGCTCATTGTTATCCCGATCATTGATGAGCTCACTGAGATTGTACTCACCAGCCCTACCTGTGATGATTTCAGTCAAATGGGCATCTGCATTTAATGGTACATTTCTTGAAGCAACATCTAGCAGCTCCATTTCAGCCACTGATGCTGTAGCCAGGGGCACGTTCACTAAAGGCTTGATGGTTTCAAGTTTCTCAGTAAACCGATTTACTACATCCTGCACAAGAGTCCCACTGGGTTTATTCTTGCTTTCACAGATTTGTGCATTTCTACACCGTCGCCTATTCACTTTATCGTGGCTTGCATTAAAAAGACAATTTTCCGCCACAGGCTTAGCTTCCTCTTTCTTAATATGGTGGAGCAGAGATGGTGGTCTTTCCTCACTTTGCTTGTTGAGGTCTGATGGGATAGGTGAAAGTGGTGGAGGCGAGGGACTCTGCTCTCTCTTTAGGACAGAACAAGAGATATCATCCTTCTCTGTGGATGTGGTGCTCTTGTCTTGACTTATGCACGAGTGATTTAAATGGCAGAAACACGACTGCTCATTGTGTTTGCTACAGCAGATTGATAAAGAAGAACATAGAGATGAAGTGCAAACCAATGGGGATGCACTTTTAAAATCACTTAAAGAAAGGCTTTGGCAGGAAAAGCAGTGTACTCTCTCAGGGCAGATAAAAGTCTCTCTTTTGCACCGTGAAACAGCACAGCAGTTTGAGTCTCTAGGACTTTCATTTCTACACTCATTTGAATGATAGTTGCAAAAATTTGACTTTGCGTTTCTTGGATGGTCTCTACTGCAGTTATCACAAACACTTGGCCAGAGATGGCTGTTTTGAACTTTACAGTCACTTACTTTGACTTGATGATGAATGTGGTCCTCAAAGTTCAAACCATAATGACAGCAGTAGGACTCAGATTGAACTGCTTTCAGATTTTTGAAAAAGAGCAGTTTTTGCTGACGCGCTAGCTTTAGGATCTGGAATAGCAACGATCGATGTACTGGACAAAGAGAGCTGAAAACCACCCCTAAAGCAGAACTGTTGAGATACTTGGTCCCTTGTTGTCCCGGTTCTCCGGTTTCCTCTGCAATGGTCGTCCGACAGCCGCTGAAAGTACACAGACTAGAGTTAGGAAGGCTGTTGAGAACCCACTTTTTTAAAATACATAATTATATTGTTTTCCAACCACAAAAAACACAAAAAGGTCAGGACAAAAAGAAAAAAAGTTGATTTTGACGTGTTTTATTGACGAGCTGCTAAAGGCGAATGACAGAATTCTGCTAAAAGCAGAATAAACGATTGTAGAAACGCTCAGTGAGTAATTCAATAGCACGTTTCATAAACATGCAAACTGTTGTTTACATGAATTAATATCAAAGTTTTTAACAACAAAAGTTGACTACAACAGTATTAAATTTAAAAAGTTAAATGGGGCTGTTTAAAGACAATGAAAAAGGTCAAAAGAGCAAGAAGTTCTTAAAACATTCTGTAGTGAGACTTATTTTCATGTGAACATAAACACTAAACAATCACAATATCAAGGAGTCTCAGTTTAGGGTTAAATAAGTGTTCATGCAGTAGCAATACACATTTCACATTGCATCAAAGTGCCTTGTTACAAAACTACATTAATTAAACTAGTTAAATCACAGTATAAGCACAATCAATAAATAGGCAATAACAGCACAAAACATTAAAATGCTTCATATAAATTATAGTGCAATGATTAATGCATAAATATTTGTTTGATTTGTTTTCCTGACTTCAGAACATTTTGTGAGTTTAGCATCTTGACATCTCCAATTAAATTACTTCAGTTGTGCACCGTTATTGGCCTTAAATAAAACGTTAGTTCCCAGAGTATTGGCATCATGCTGCCTCGTAGCTTCAAATCCATTGCGCACTGTGAAGAAAACATTCAGTAATTGAATAGTTCCTGGACTGAGGTTGAAATGTCATCAAAGCTTCCAAAAATAGCTCTATCATCTGCATTGAAATTACAAACACTAACACACACAATTCACTTGACAAATTAAGATGGCAATACATTTACACTTGTTCCTTGAGAGACAAAAAGCTTGTTCCCAAGCTGAATAAGAGCTCATAGCCCAGCATGTACAGTGTCAAAGCACAGAGACCTTGATGTGAAACCTGACGCTGTGCTACAGGCAGATAAAGTTCAGAGGTATATGTGGCAACGAGGTTAGAAAGAGACAGGCTCACATCACAGCAAAAAAACTGAAGCAGCTTTGGGCAGGTAACCATGGACTGCTGCTTTGGTACATCTCAATAACAGACACTACATTAATACAGGCAATTGTACATAACCCGCAAGTCTTGAATCAGGTCATTGTGATTATACCAACTATGCATCAGCTTCATCAATAACCTTCACCCCATCATTACCTAAAACTACGACACCACTCTTTTCACACAAGTCGCCTGAATCTCATTGGCTGAAATAAGTATCTTTGTTTTAGCTATGTATCTTTGTGCCCAGGATATATCCATAAAGTAAAGTTTAAAGCAGCGGCCATGTATGAGGTTTGCAGTAATACAGCTACAGTAGCAGAGTTAGTACATCTGTGATCATAAAAGAACATTTTGTACAAACAATACACATACACAATAACATACGTATCCCAAGCTTATCAGTGCACATCAGAAAAAAACATGCCACAGTTAGCATTCCATCTACACCCATTATGTTTATGTTCAGACTAGCTTGCACAATAGAGAAAAATGTGGACTGAAATGGCTTTTAACCTAAACTAAAGTAATGATGATGCAGCTCCCACTGCAGTTTACATTGTACAATCACTATTTGCAGAAGTGTCTAGCAATAATAATGACTATTTAAACTGTCTTAATGGCTCTAAGTCACTTGAGGAGGCTAGGTGAAATACCCAGCGAGATAGAAGAGCTGCAATGACAATCATCAACACTCCATAATTAGGAGTTTTAAAAAGTGAATCAAACCTGAATAACTTGGTAACCTAGCTAAAATGATGACAGTCACACTTCAATGTCTGTTTTACCTAAATGTGTGCAATTTGAATCTAAATTATTGTAATTTGCTTGAAACTGCATCATTCTACATTGTATCTATTTTTTAAATGCTATACATTTTTGTCAGCCTGTGTAGACTAAAATTAAATTAATGTAATTCATAAATGAGATGGAGAAACAAAAATCAAAGTGTGACTATCATTACAGACAAACAGTTAAAAGACCTGAATATTCTATATTCTGTAAAGGCATGTTTTGTGTTAATTTCTCCTGAATATGTATATCTTGTAAGAGGTGAGGAGTTCAAGTGTTGAGGCGTTAGTCGTTTAGACCCTCTTTGCTGGAACAGCTGAGGTAAAAGTCCCTGAGATAGTGGAGCCGGTGGATTCAGACCTGGATAAGTTGGTGGGGCAGAGGTTGGCAGATTTCTTCTTGGGTGGATTCTTAAGTGTGCCAGTGCGCTCTTTAACTTTGTACTCCAGTGTGCTGTGTGGCACACCATAGACTCCCTGGGCCTTGGAAACGCTCATGCGACCAGCCATCACCATACCGATTGCCTCCTCCAGAAGCTCGTGGTCATATTGGCGATATCTTCCACGCTTCTTCCTTGGTTGCTTGTCTTTATCACCATCCTCCATATCATCCATTGACGAGGCACGTGGCCCCAGACGATGAGTTGAGTGGTTAGCACCTACCAGAGAGCCATGTGTCAAGGCAGAAGGTCTAAGTTTGAACAGAGATGAAGGTCTAGCAGCAGAGGGCAACAAACTGGCAGTGCCCTCTGTTGATGAGGTACGAAGATGATCAGCTGTGCCACCATTCTCAGCAGGGAGTGACCTACTCTGGTCAGATATGGAACGGACCTGAGGAATACGCAGTAGCGTGGGGGGCTCTAGGCTTGGAGTGGGGCTTGAAGGGGGCTGGAGAGCATCCCTGAGGTGGGAGAGAGAGTGGGCCACGATCTTCTGAAGACCGCTCGGCTGCAAAAATGTAAGAGAAGACGAAGGGAAACTTAAGTCTCCATTGTCCTCTGCTGCTCCTCCTATTTCAGCTTGTTCTGCCCATGCTGCCACCTTCTGTAAAACCAGGCGTGCCTCGCCGCCCAGCATCGATGACATGACACTGTAGGATGACACTTCATCCCTAAGATCTCTGCTTCCTGGAGCTAACCGCATCCCTCCTTCGGGACAGCTGTCCTGGCCTTGCCTCAGGATGTGCAGAGGTATCCCATAAAGCAGTGCGGCTCGCTGCTCCTGAAGCCTCCCTGAACGGATATCCTTTATGGCCTTGGACAGCAATCCTTCAGACAGCTCCATGCTCCTCTCAGTGTACTCCTGCCTGTGCTGCCTCCTAGGGATGGGAGGACCAAACAGCAGGGTGAGGATGATGATGAAGGGCAAAGGGGACAGGGGTGCAGAGCGAGGGGTCCACTCCTTTATGCCTTGTGTTGGTAACATCACTGCGGCTCTTATGTTTTTGTTTGTTTCAGTGTGTTTCTGCGCCCTCATTTTCACACTGCTGCGTGTTTGTGTGGAAAGCCTCTTCACGTCCAGGTGGGACAGTCTGTGAATGGCTGGAGTTACTGCACATAACCCCTTGTAGTTTTGTGATATCCTTCAGCGAGTGTCCTATGTGCTTGAAGGTTGAATAATCAAAATCTTAAGTGGATTAGTACAAAAGAAGGTGACTTGTTGTACTGCTAAATACTGCTATGTTCTCCATACTCCTGGGCTGGTCATGAATGGTAATACAATGCCATTGCTGTGACGTTACCGCTCAAGAGATAAAAGAGTCAACCCCAAAAAAACAAAACACCGAAAACTTACAACATAACTAATAAGTGATATTAAAACCAGTGCCATTCATTATCAAAGAAACAATGTAAAATATACTACAGGGATAAGGTTAAAAATACAGTGACATAGTCATCTAAATGCTAACTGTGTGTATTAAGTGTTGACAATGTGGTTTAACACTCACCCTGAGGCTTTGTGATTGAGTGAAGAGACAGAAGATGTTGAACTGGGTAAACAGGCAGACTTTCTGCTGGAGAGGTCAAGCACGCCATCTGTTAAAAGAGATCACAAGTTAAAACTGGTTAAAGTTTAAACAGCTGTGTACATTGTGCATACAACCAGGGGTTAAAGTGGGCCGAAACGCCACCTTCACTGGTCAGCCTGCTGCAGCGTGCGGTCAGTGATTTATGCAGCTGACAGGAGCATGGTAAATCAGTAAATAACAAGATATTATGGAGCTGTTTGATATGTTGTGAGCCCATAAAGGCGTCCTACAGATTTTGATCTTCAAAACGCTTTTTATTTGATAAAAATCGCTCTTATATTTGCGGAGAAATGGCCAAAAAAGCCTTGACATTATCCAACCTCTTTATTGTTCATACGCTGCTTCTCAACAATGTCTTTTCTGGATTCTCATAAAAACAGCATAAAACAATAGCTTAGGCGTTCTGTTAAAAGACAGATGGTGCAGAAGGCACTGAGCACTAGCCTGGTCCCCACTAGAATAAGGATTTGGACTGAAGAAACATTTAATGCCCAAATAGTTGTGTTAATTCCTATAATGCCCGTTTCGAGAAGGTGAAACGTGAATGAAAATTATGCTAAAAAGCAATAAAATAATTCAAATAATTATAGTCTATAAAATAATCATGTTTCTGATTCATTCATTCAATAGGCTAATACTACAAAGGGTGAAGAATATTGTCCAAAATTAAATTCAATAGTGCAATTCAAAGTACAACATTGAATCTATTTATTCATTATAATTGTGAAGATTTTGGTTTACTGTTAATTAAAACCAAAATTATGTCCCTCATTTGATTGGCTATAGTCACATTTTTACAATGTTTTCTTATAGTTTATTCAATCTATGAATGTGTTGTGTGAACTAATGAAAGAATGTAATTTTTCCACTATCAGGTACCACTGTATGTGCCAATCACTATTATTTAAGCTACGTATACGGTCTTCCTCACTCCTGGAGAGAAATAATAAACATTATAAAATGCACCAAAATGTAGGACATTGCATCGGTTTTGTCCAAAGTTTCCTGGGGGTGAACCCCCAGACCTCCCTACAGCAGCAACTTAATATTTTACAGATCAGCTGAATAAAAAAGGCTACACTCTTGAGATGCTCAGCATCAACTGTTATGATATTAACTGTAATAAATTACAATTGTGCTGTGTATCGTATATGCTGTTTCTACATAGGCATAATTCAACTTTAACGCCTGCATACAACATATTTATATTATAACACAGGACATTCAGATTTATAGCATCACTGGCATCATGTTCTTTCTTTTTAGTTATTCATAATTTTATTTGAATTATTCTTTGTTATGACATTAAGACATATTGAGAGCTAAATAACTTTCCAGCAGCCAATACTTGGTACTAATGGTATGCCACTAATTGGATGATAAATAAATATAAATACATATATATACATATAGTACAGTACAGACCAAAAGTTTGGACACACCTTCTCATTCAGTGAGTTTCCTTTCTTTTCATGACTATTGACATTGTAGATTCACACTGAAGGCATTAAAACTATGAATTAACACATGTGGAAATATGTACTTAACAAAAAAGTGTCAAACAACCGAAAATACGCCTTATATTCTAGTTTCTTCAAAGTAGCACCTTTTGCTCTGATTACTGCTTTGCACACACTCTGCATTCTTGTGTTTTCATTAAAATAAAGAAAACTCATTGAATGAATGAGGTGTGTCCAAACTTTTGGTCTGTACTGTATATGTGAAGTATTAATGATAAAAAAGGCTTGTATGTTATTAAAATGATAAAGAACACGTCTATTAGCTAGGTATGAGCTGAACATGGCCTGTACGGTAATACTTATTGTATACAGAGAGATATAGACCTGCATGAATTATACCCAGTTCGGTCCTGGTCCTGGTATCGTCTCTATTTTGTTCCTTAATGTATGGTATGTACTATAATGATAAGAAAAGGCCCTGCATGTCATTTATATTCAGAAGAGAGGCACAAAGGTAATCCTCTGTATGCTGCACCTGACCTATACCCAGACCACTTTATGACCTGGTTCAGTCCTAGTTACCTCCACCAAGGAAGTAATGTTTCATCCCTGTTGGTTTGTCTGTTTATTAGTTGTTGTTTTTTTAGAAAATTCACCCAAAAAGTACTAAACGGATTTGGATGAAGTTTTCAGGGAATGTTGGGAATCACAATTGGTTTGATTTTGAGTGTGATCCAAAAACATGGTAATTTTGGCAGTGATTTGTGGATATTAGGTGCCTTGGCGGAGGACTGTGCTCTAGTTTAGTTCTGGTTTAGTTTCTCTTTTGTATGTATTCATGCAAAAAAAATCCCAGTATGACATAAAACTCAGATGGGAAAGTGTATTTGGCAGACAGGAGCTGTGAAGGTGATCCCCTTGATACATATGCTGCACCTGACTTATACCCAGACCAGTTTTAGACCTGGTTCAGTCCTAGTAACCTCCACCAATGAAGTAATGTTTCACCAGTGATCTGTGGAAATTAGGTGCCTTGGCGGAGGTCTGAGCTCTAGTTTAGTTCTGGTTTAGTTTCTCTTTTGTATGTATTAATGTTAAAAAAATCCCAGTATGTCATTAAACTCAGAAGGGAAAGTCTATTAGGCAGGCTGGAGCTGTGAAGGTGATCCCCTTGATACATGTGCTGCACCTTTCTTTGCCTTTTCTCCTCCTCATCCCTCTATCACTTTGTCTTATCAGTGCGGCAGACCTAATGATGATGAAGCTGCAGACTCAACAAAGGAGTCAGAGGGACATTACGGATGTTGCGCGCACGCACACACACACGCACACACGCACGCACGCACGCACGCACACACAAACACACACACACACACACACACACACACAGCTTCGAGCATGTCTCAGGTAATGGTCTTGGGGTGAAGCTGGGGGTTTGATGCTGGAGCCATCACTGCTGCCTAATAGCACGTTGATTGTAACAGTAATTGGTGAGCGGTAATGTCGTAGCAAAGAAAAACAGTGGAGTCTGGCTATGCTCTGCTGCTGTTGTGATGGTTCGGACCTCCTCTAGCTCCTCTATGTGACCTACTGGATAATATGTAAGAGATATAGAAGGGCTCTGATACTGTCCTTCCGTATAATGTTGTAAACGAAAGCCTGGAATTGTATTTTGTTCCTTGGCATGTCTGAGTAATGCTTTATGCTGAGGCGCTGACCTTCTCAGGCACTGAAAACACTTTGGATTTAATCTTTCTACATGTTGTTTGCAATGGCTGTAGTATTGGAGTGGATGTAGACAAAAGGGGGGAAAGAGGGCCTTAAAGGGTCATGCAGGCCTTTTAATCAGATAGACATAAACAACTCCCAAAAGATCTTTTTAATAAATATTTCACTATTAGGTTACACTATGCTTTATATATATGCATGAACACGTGTGTCGTATGCAGACGCCTGGCTATATTCTCTGCTGCCGTTGTGATGGTTCAAACCTCCTATAGAACAAGAACTGTGGGCCAAACACTCACCGATGAATCAATCAATCCATCAACAAACTGAAAACTACACTGTGAAACACAAAGAGATGGGTCAGACAGACATGTGTAGCAGTGTGGTTAGCTGAGCCGAAGCTTGATGCATAACACCGACCAAGCACAGAAAGAAAAAGAGATATTGATTTTACATGTTAGTCTAGTCATTGCACACTTTCTTAGTATTCCAGCTTAACCTAGAGAAACACAAAGCACAATTGGTAGTGGCTCCAAGGACAGACATCTCCATCAAGCTTTGAGAAGTGGGGTTATACCAGGGGTGGGCAAACTTTACGACTCAAAAGCCACACGGGGTTTCAAAATGTGCCAAGTGGGCCGGCTGATATTGTATTCTTTATTAACTGCAACCATTTCTGACAAATGAGACATACAGCCTTCGATCGGACCTCAGTGAAAACATGTGTCGATGTGGGGTTAACTGGTTACTGCAGGTTATAACAACGTGAGTGAGAAAATATTTTATCATTTAAAAATGATGAAAAAATGCTTGGCACCCCTGCGTTATACAGTCCTATTAAAAAAAATCACTTAATTAGAAACATCTCTTATTTATGGAAAATCAGTTCATAATTTATAATCACAAATTCATATGTAGACCACTTTCCATTCATACATTCATTCACAGGAACCTACGCTAACACGAGGAGGGCATGCAGACTCTACTCAAAGATATTTTAGTCCCAGGAATTGAATGTCCTTGCTGGGGGCCGAGAGCTAACTATGCTACAACAAAGTGCAATGTGTAGTAAATGTAATTACAGACTTTATGCATCAGTTGTAATTTTATTAGACAAAGACATAAACAACAGCCTTTTTTAACCAGAACTTTTTACCCATTGTAAAAGTTACTTGTTAAAATGGCCTGAGGTAAAATTGTCATCTATGTCCATTGAATTTGCATATAGACTGGGATGTCCTGTTAAATCACTGTGTAGAATGAGCACAGCGTAGTTAATGGCTCCATAACTTCACGGACCTGACACCACTATCCATGCTGCGCCTCTTCCACCTATATACATAAATTAATGCTATTAATAATGTAGCCCTTTTGTCACCGACGAACGACAAAAGACACAAAAACTCAGAAAACAAAAGTGGTAAAGACAGTGGGTAGGATTAGGGCCATAAAACTGATCTCATCCCAGATGCTAACAATGGTTTACGACTCTTTCTACTCATTTCTATTCAGTTTAACTTGACTTTTCCGAGTGTTCTGGTCTTTTTCATCACAAACAGAAAGTACCTGGAATTGTTATTAAGTTTCATTCATACATGTTTGTGTAAGCCTGTATGCTGAGGAGCTAACCTTATCAGGAGCTGAAAACAGATGGTTTCCTCTGTTATACATGTATAAGTGAAGAAACCTCGTGTCAGTACAACTATCATGGTTTCTATTGGCTGTAGTAGTGAAGTATGATTCTTAAATGCATCTAATCTGAGCTTCTTTGGTTCAATAATACTGCTTTTTATGTAGGAAACCCATCCATCCATCCATCCATCCATCCATCCATCTTCTTCCGCTTATCTGGGGCCGGGTCGCGGAGGCAGCAGTCTAAGCAGGGACGCCCAGGCTTCCCACTCCCCAGACACTTCCTCCAGCTCTTCCGGAGGAATCCCGAGGCGTTCCCAGGCCAGCCGAGAGACATGGTCCCTCTAGCGTGTTCTGGGTCTTCCCCAGGGCCTCCTTCCGGTGGGACCTGCCTAAAATACCTCCCGGGGGAGGCGTCCAGGGGGCATCCAAAACAGATGCCCGAGCCACCTCAGCTGACTCCTCTCGATGTGGAGGAGCAGCGGCTCTACTCCGAGCTCCTCCCGAGTGACAGAGCTCCTCACCCTATCTCTAAGACTGCAGCACGAT
>JAVQKC010162051.1:0-11432 GCA_036025475.1 Philypnodon macrostomus
AGGTTGAATAAGTGGGATTTCTTGCCTTTTCATAGTCATGAAAATAAAGAAAACTCATTGAATAAATGAGGTGTGTCCAAACTTTTGGTCT
The DNA here is from genome assembly GCA_036025475.1 of Philypnodon macrostomus. NCBI lineage: Eukaryota > Metazoa > Chordata > Actinopteri > Gobiiformes > Eleotridae > Philypnodon > Philypnodon macrostomus. Next base: position 92 of record JAVQKC010162051.1, read on the forward strand.
GTACTGTATAACTTGCTTTATTTATATATATATATTTGTACACAGATACCCATTACTTGCTTTAGAAATATATATATATATCTGTGTACAAATGTTTTCAGCTCCTGAGAAAGTCAGCACGACAGCATCATCATCAAAGAACATCAAACATGCATTAATGAAACGTTAATGTTAATGAAATGTTCTGAGAGATAAAATAACATTATAAAATGATAGGCTCTGAAAAGTCAAGTTAGCATAATAGGGTTCCTTTAAAAAACGTGACAATTAGATCAACAATTTCACCATCTCCAATGGGGATACATTTTTCATGTTTTAGCACAAACTGAAAGCGTAAAAAAGGCATCTGCCACAGAGATTATAAATGATGCACAATAGTAGACCCTCCCCATTGGAGTTCAGTTCTGCACCAATGACTAAGAAGGGCTAAATTATCACCAAGACACCAGAGCTGAAGAAGAAGTTATCACCAATTTGTACCACGCAATCTGTTTTTGAGCCTGGTTTTATCAGTGTCATTTGACAGGGCCACACAAAAGCGATGCACTCTTGCAACAGTGAATATTGCATAAATTGTGCCTGAGCAATTTCACACATTGGTAAGATAGGGCAAACTAAATGAGACTGACTTGGAGCACAATCCAGGGATTCTATAGGCGAGATAGACTGACACTATTGTACCCTGCAGTGACTCTGGGATCTAATTAAGACAGCTTGTGAAACACGCTGCAGGTTTAAACTCACTTTATCCGTAAACAAGGCAATCATACACAACCATGTTTAAAAAATATGCAGGTATTTCCCAGAACAAGCAGCTACTGTCAGTGCAGCACAGTGTAGCAGTAGTTGTAACATTGAATACGGAATAGAGACCACACTTTTTCTGTCACCTCCAGGCAAAAGAAAATGTGTTTAATGGAAGACACATTGACAACACAGCCACTCAATCAGTTTAAGGATTGAGCTTGGTAATTGTAACAAAACCAAGTCAAACTACAACCACCGGGCTACACCTACGTTCAGTATATATTCAACTGCGACAAGGAACCATGAAGGTCCGTTAATGTATTCTTTTCTCGATAGTATAGAAGTCACAATATTTAATTACATATCATATCTTGGCACAGTTTTTAAGCCAGATGCCCCTCCTGCATTAAGAAAACTAGCGCAGAATTGTTGTTGCCCCTAGTTTGGATGCACCCTTCAGCTTTCTATAAATGAAGCCAAATTCGGGCCTATTTTCAAATTAGAAAAACAATGTCAAAATGACGCAGTTTGTTCTGAGGTCTGCATCTGACTCATTTATAGACCTTTGGAAGATGTAGCTTCAGCCAATCACATGTTTGCAAAGTACAACACAGTCAGCTTTGGGAGCCACATTGTGTTGACAGAGAATAGAACAAGATGTGTTAGGCATTTCTGCTCCATGTACACAGACTAGACACTGACAGACAGCAGCGGATATCTCCAAGAACAACGCATCGGTGAGTGGATGTGTGTCAGGACGTTTCTCTGTGCCCTTCTATGCCGGGCTTCTATATGTGCCATGCATAAAAGTATATTTTGTTCTACACAATTTCATCTCTTGTCAGAAAAATCCAAAGTGTGTTTTCAAGTTAACCCACTTCAGTCAGTAATGTTCCTTTAAATAATTGTATGAGAAGCTAGCACATGGCTTTGTTTTTGGGCCTGTGAAAGATTCATCATAGCTTTAATGATCAGACACGGATGAACCAAGAGAAGTCAGTTCCTTATCAGAAATGTGAGCTTTTGGTGGCTTCCTGAATTTAAAAGGCTGGATCTGTGCTGTGTGCTGAATGGACTAGTGCTTGGTACTACTACGCCGCACTAGGAATAGAAGCTCTCTATCTGTATCTCTGAGTTTCTTGATCTCGCCTTGGCCTCACTTTTGTTAAGATAAAGTTCCCTTTACCCACACTCACTGCTGCTGTCACTTTAAGATAAGGACACATATCCGCATCAATACTATTGATAGCAAGACTTCTCATGTCAGTGAACAGCAGCTGTAAATTATACCCTCAAGACAAGTGACAAGGACAATTGCAGGGTCTACTGTGCAGCCTGCATTTATGGTTGAAAAAGTGGATGTGTGGAAGAAGCATCAGCACCTATATGGTCACCTCCAGGCATTAGAAAGTTTAAATCAGAATTGGGATGGTGGCAGAGTGGTTAGCACCCCTAACTCTCAGTAACAAGGTAGTGATACTCTGGCCAGCTGGCACATGTGTTTACCGCTTACTGTATGTCCTCTCCAAGTACTCTGGCTTCCTTCCATTGCCCAAAAGCATATGTTAGGAAAATTGGTAACTCAAAATTGCGTCTGTGTCTGGCCACTGTCCATGGTGCTGAATGGAAGGGTTTGTCTGGACAGTATAGAAGTTAAAATTATTATTATTACAGGCTAATGCTATACTAAAGCTCTGAAATGCGGCCCATGTATGTAGACATTTCCAAGAATATTTTTGGATCGTTAGTTTTTGTTGTTTTTTTGCAGTGAAGGCTGAATACACTCAGATATGCACGTCATGGGTCTGTGTAGATCAGCAGATGGCTTAGTTTTCCACCTCATGGTCTCCGGTCTTCAACATATACTTTCGAGAACTTCAGAGCTGACAGAAGACGATAGCTGTTGTGTCTGGTGAAATTTCTGCTTGAGGATATTGTTTCGACTGCGGCTCCACCAGGGAGAGGGTTGAAAAAGACCTGCGGTTGGATTCTGTGCAGCCCAGAGACAGGCTTGACCTGATGTAACACAATTCACTTCTTATTTTATATCTTCGGTAAACAACCAGGGAAAAAATGAGCTCACAGTATACGCAGACCTGAGCTACTGCACCACAACCGTACAATGATCTCAACAAGAACATTTGACAAAGCCAGTGTAGCTGCCGTGTCTGGAGGCATTAGTGTTACCTTTGAGGCAAACAGTGGTGACTTAGCCCTTTGGCCAATGTGCATTACAGAGCAGATATGGATGAGTGGCTGTGGACTTTTATTAAACAAGATTATGATTTGACTTTGTCTTTTGTTTGTTTGATCATGAAGACAAATGACATTGTACAAACAACTTTCACACAGCTATATTGCCATTTCAATGAATCACTGTCAATTATGGTTGCGCTGTTGAGTCCCCTCCTCCTCATTTACTTCTTTTCATCTCAAATATAATAATGTTTGCATACATAAGCACAGGGATTCCCTTCGTGTTATGCATTATTTAGACATTTTATTATATTGTTTTAGTGGTAGTAGTTAAAAGTGGATAAACTGCCCCTTCCCACCCCCTGAGCTCTTGTCATTATCATTGTATCACTTTGAAAGTCTAGGGAATGAGTAGGTCACCTGTCAACAATAAACTGTCCAATGTACTACACATGATGGACGATATGGCTCAGATATGCATGCCTCCATTTGTAAACATAATAAGCTAAATGCTAACATGAGCTAAACATCAACAGAAGCTAATTGCTAACTAAATCATCAGTCTACTTTTTGACATTTTTGCCAGAGAGGGAGCGAAAGGTACATTGTGAAGCTTCAATACAACTGTTCTTGATTGGAGTCTGATTTGCTCAATTGGACAGTATTGCTGTTGGGACACGCTGCTCTGCTAACAGCTCCGTGCCCATTGCCCAAACGGGTGAACAGTTAGCGTCCTCCTTTATGACAGACTGCGTGTTTGGGGTTTTTGATGATTGATTTGGATTGTGTTATCAAAAGGATTGTCCAGCCTTGTTGCTGGATAATCATGACTCATGTGCCGATGGGACTGCTGTTTCCTTGTCTGCTGAAATTAGGAACCATTTCACACCGGCTCATGGTAATGTGTCATTTGTTCTGATATGATCTCTTCCTTTGTGCATTTTCTCTGTGCTCTTCTATGTCTGTGACTGCATTCTTTCCATCTGTCTATTCTGTCTTATCCCTTTCAGCTGTCCTCTTCATATCTTATCACAACTTTGCCTTTTGTGCAGCCAGAAATATCACTGCATTAAAAATGGATGACTGAAGGTTCACTCAAAGGGCTTAAAAGTAAAACAAATCAAAGAATGGAATTCACAAGAGGCCACTTAATAAAACAGTCAAAACATTTGGAAGCTCATTAGATGCCTAAAGAGACCCCTTATCCCTTCTACATGATGCAGTATTAGGACATTCATGTATTCTTCTTCAGGTGATTGGTAAACTATGGGTACACCCTGGGCAATGGACAGTTAGTCGCAGGGCTGACACATAAACTTGATACACCCACAGGCCACCATTCACACTCACACTAGCAATAGATCACCAATTTTCTTAACACATCCAAGTCTTTGGACATTGGGATGAAGCTAGAGTACCTGGGAGAACCCACAGTAATACAGGAAGGACATGCTGACTTCATTATGAGAGAGATTGTAGTTAGCTGTCTTGAGAATATAACCCTCAACCTACTTTCTGAGAGGATGGAGCATTAATACTGACCCTAATTAAATTATAGGGGTGGACTGACTATGCTGGTTATGTTTTCTCAACCAGAAAGGGAGCCCAAATGTCACAAATGCCACATAGATTGTGATTCTTTTAAAAGTGTTCAGGACAAGCATATCCCTTCTCCCTGACAGAAATTCAAATTGTAGATTCAGTTTGCTCTCCCTGTGCTGCTCCACTGACCTGACGCAAACGCATGGTTGCTCTGATAACGCTGACGAAGTGTGGTTTAGGCTCCGGAGTATACCCTCAAGATGATTTATACTTTTCCCTCAGATATTGTAGAGATGAGTTTCCTAAATTTTTGGAGCTACACACAGTTGACTTGTAAGGTGACTTGGTAATCCTGCAGCAGCTAATGTTTCAAAATGGAGCTTATGAAAAGTATTTTGAATGTAAGAGGCAAGTGGTTAAGAAGAAAATGCACTACGCTATTACATGGAGGCAATTACAGTACTGTTTAGGAAAACCACATGCTACATTTAAAACAGGACCAATCAAATAACAGCTTACACACTGCATTGCATTCTGGGAATTTATGTTGGCTACCATCTAAATACACCGAAGCTCTCCAATCAAGTTGGCCCTAGAAATCACAGCCACCTGTTCCCACAGTTTGAACAGAGCCAAACACATGTCTTTTCAAGCTTTATGGTAGCAAGGTGTTAGTTAGCATGCTAACTCTTCCATACCAGCAACTCCTCATTTAAGACTCATAAATACGGAGATCCAATGGGCAATCATTCACACTGTATAGAAATGAGCATATGAGGAAAGGTCATTTGTCTGTCACCGACAAAAGTGAAGGTATCTATGACTCAAGATGTGGTTGTTTCCCCTTTTGGCTACTCTCTTTACTTCGGGGTCATCACTATTCACATGGGTAATTTCATTTATAGACTGGATGCCCTTCCTGATGTAACCTGTCACATGAGATAACTGGACATTTTGGCATCTCATGGATAATTAGCCCCCACAACCTTCTGTACCAAAGATAGGGACTAGCTCTGGCTTGAGTATGTGTGGGATTAAACAGGTTTCCATATGCCTTGGAATCATATTTATACACTCCCAGGACACACACTGGGTTGTGTCCTCAATGAATCCCAGCTTAATCCCTTCTATTGGGCCATTTTGTGAATGTCATCAAAGGGTATTAGGACTAGTTCGAGCAATGAACCATCACCGCAGAGTCATTGTGGAATATCAGACCAGTGACTAATACCTTGGATATTGTCTCCTGCACATTAAATAGTTTACCACAAGCTATTGTTTACTCATTATTTCTGTTTGCCAGTCTATACCATTGAATTTCCATGAAGAATACATGATGTCAAGAAACTGAAAATTGAAAAGATGGGTTATCTTTTGAACACAGCCATATTCAACTTAGAGAGTCAGTGGACAAATGGTAATTTATGCTAAATTATGCAAGGGAAAAACATAGAGTATGCTAACTGGTCCAAAGAAATGTATGCGAGAAGAGGCTAGTGTTAATGTAGTCAAACATAAAAGTAGACAATTTAAGAAGATGAATGAGGCCTTTTTATATCTCCTACACGTTAATTAGAGCTGATGAGGTGCAGTCGGAGGTATACATTTCCACAGTCTGTGGTCTGTTTCAGAGATGACTGTGTTTGCATGGATCATTTATCTTTGTGTATTTATTTCAGAAATGCTTTTAATCATACAAAACATTTTTCTTTTTCACACATTAGTGCAGCATGGAATTAAGAATAAAATGAATTGTCAATCAAAAGCTTTTCAGATTTTCAAATAAAAATACTAAAATGTATCTCATATTTTCTCACAAACATTTGAGCTGTACTGCCCAAACAATAAAAATCACAAAAACAAACAAATAAGTAATTTATCGGTAGCAAAAAAAAGTTTTGAAAAAAATGATCCCCCGGTTTTCCCTTTGTGGGCTAAAAACAGCCTTTCCTTCCCACTTAACACCAGTATTGTCCTGTTGAAAAACAAATTAGCTCATTATCGTTGGAAGGCTAGGCGCATAGGAGCAGCATGCGTGACAAGCCAAGACGTTGGATGTGCCAAACTGAAAATGTCAACATGTTACCTTGAGAGTGCACATTAAACCAAGATGGTAATGGCTGTCAGAAGACAGATCCCCATTATTAAGTCCATTAAGGCACACTCCTCCTTCCCAATGAAAGAAGAAAGAAATACACAGGACACAGGATTTTAAAGTTCACAATGACCATCTGTGAATAAATGCCAAGGTGACGCATTCAGCATTGTGTGGCCAACATCATTTTCAGGTTCATTGTACATGAAGGTTTAGTAACATGGAGCTGGAAACCACAGTTGAATTAAAAAAATATGACTCATGAACAAAACAAAACAACTAGAGATACATTCAGGAAAAATTGTTCAGATAATTACTGCAAATACAGTAACAACAATAAATCAAAAATATATAATCTGCTAATATTAGAAGGGCCCTGCCTCATGCTTGGCCAAAAGCAGCTGGTAAATTGTTGAGGGTCATAATTTAAACCTAACATGGCTTCTTACCAAAAGAAAAAAGAATAATACAAGTGAAATGCAAACATATTGCCCTTAGAATAGCAACAAGCATTTTAGAGAGTGTGAATTCTCAGATACAGAAGTTAAGGAGATTCTTCTTGAATTAATTCAGAGAGGACATTTAGAAGCATGGATATGGATGGACCAGAGACTGAGTATGTGAATCAACTCCAGCCACATTCTCAAAAGTTGCTTTAGAACGTAAAACAAATAGGACTAATCAGATTTAAACTATGATCCAATTTCCTAACCGTCTCTCCTTCTCTTTGTTTTGCACTGAGGAGTTTATTAATTTCCTCCTTTGGAAGATGAGCAAAGAAACAACAAACTGCGGAGGTCTCTCATGCATGAAATGAAGTGGAGCCTTGGCCTCCTGTTGGGGCTGACACTGACATATTCTCCCAAGGTAAAGGTTGCATACGTTCAAGTCAGACGTTGCATTTAATCAGTTGATTCTTGGTGGGCTTGTAGTACAACCACTTTCTGGCTTTGTCACCTTTAACTTTGCATAGTTTCAGTCTATAGCTTGAGGGAGCTCCCTGGTAACCACTTGACAACAGTTTCCTAGGTAACAGACCCATTCAACTTGGTGCATGGCTCTGGGTGTGATGTACAAAGTGTGAGATGACCGGCTTGTGTTTTGAACTTTTTCAATCTGACAGTTCAATACACAGATATCTAGATTTTCACATCCTTTTTGTGTAACATTTTCACATACCCACAGATGTTCTTAATTAAGAGCACCATTAACTGATCTGGTTTTAGGTCCGCCATACTCCACAGTTTCCAGATCCACAAACAAAAAGTGGCTGATTTTCATTTGTCATTAAAAAAAACTTAAACAATCTTGCTTGCTTATGAAATGAGGCATTTGCTCTAGTCTTATGTAATATATAGCTATTCGCCAAGCATAGCCTTTAAATGTTTTTTTTCCAATCTACACAGCATAGGAACTATATAAATACGGGCCACTGCAGTCTTCTTCTGCTGCTTTCAATTCAAAAGCAAACTAATATAACATATGTCCAGTCAGAATTATTTATGAACATGAATGAATCATGATAAATTGCAACAACAGACTCCCATAGCTGAAATCAAATCAACACATCCCACATGAAAGGGCAGAACATTGTCAGTTCTAATATTACTGTCCACTTAGAGACTAAACTATTTATTTTGAATAACAAGAAGCATTTTCTATATAATCTTCAATGTCATTCAAGAACAGATTAACCTTAATGTAGTGTACACGTCTCCAGGTTCTTCTCCGGGGGATGCAAAGCTACACATGCCAGTTTACAACGGGTGGCACTGAAGACACACAGGCCAGCCCATCTGCTTGTACGTACTGAGCTAAATGCGAGCAGACAGAGGATGTAGTGGAAATATGATTTAGTTTATGTAGTCCCTAAGTAAGCTGTCATAACCCATAATGCATGAAGGGAGCTGGCAAAAGTAGGTCTATTACCATGTTGATAACATCAATTTCAAGTGTCAGTGTGGGGTGAGCTAATACCCAGTCCTGCAAAGGCTGCTCCCTCATCTCCTCAGCCACAGGGTTTCTGCTTTGATTAAAATCACACACCAGCCATTCTTCCATATACCATTCACCCCACCACCTACAGCAATTACCTCTAATACCACTCTACACTCAGCCACATAGGCTTTTTACGCTGCACTCACAAGAAGGATTTGTGAGCCCAGAGACAAAAAATTGAGTTTAGACAGGATTTCTTCTATGGTGGATGCTCTGAAGAGTTGAGGTCAAAACTCAAATGTTTTACTTTTGATGGGGTACTTATGTGTTCTAAGCTAAGCCACTTTTGTTGTTACTATGTGGACAAACTGTCTTTTGAATGGGTTTTCATGAGAAGACAGTTTAACAGTATTGAACACAGAAAAAATGTAGGCTGTAGTAATAGTCATTTTGTCTAGCTTTATAGATGAACTACTGACATTATATAGGTCAGATGATAACAACACTAAAGTATACATAACAGTATAACAGTATAAAGAAGCTGCTCCCAGATGAAACCCAAATTTACCATTAGTTTTGACAATGTCATACAAACCAGTTCCCTTTTGTTATATAATATATTTGTTTTATACAGAACATTGTTAAATAATAAAGAATATTGTCATTTGAACATCCGTGCTTTATAAACAGTTCCAACAATAGGACTCAAAACCTCTATTGCAGACTTTTAGACCATTGTCAACCGATGTAAACGACTGCACTTCACATTATTAATAGTGGGCCCATACCAGTGTAGTTATAAAAAATTTAAATTATATAATACAGAGCCCCAAAAAATGTACTGCATAGTTTCTTGACCAACTAATTCAGCCTAAAGTAGGCATTCCATGTATATAAAATCTAAAAGTCATAGGCAATGTAATATTAACAGGCTTTAAAATACCCAAATGTTCAATTATGTTTCCCTACTATTTCCAGAGCAGTGGGAAGCCTGGCCTTATTGTGACGCATTATAATTCACTAATTAACTATTCATATGGGCTATAAAAGTGACCTCTGAAGAATTCTGTGCACGATCCCATTGCTAGCCTTACATTGCAGCAGCCCTGTTTCAGCTGTAATGAATTTACCATCCACCCTAAGTCATTACCTTGCTTTTTTTCCACTTTACGGCATTGTACTCTTGCTGGCGGGAGGCGCAGGTGGCTTTTTGCTGAATCACTGTCTTCCATAGTGTGCTCCGCTGATCACTGATGTGGATGACCCGGCAGACCCGGAGTTGCCATCTGCTTGAGGACTCCTGCTGTCTTGTCTCACATCTCTGAAATGTTCAACGTGTGATGTTTCTCAACCCCATTGAGAAACATCCCCCATTGCCTGGTTGCTCTCCCCTGCCACGCTTTTCCCCAGTTACCCTCTCTTCGGTTGCTCCTGTTAAGATCTGATCTGACTGTGGCTAGAGATGTTTACATCGTTGTAACCACGGCTACACACAATACGGCGTAGCAGATAAATCACCGCTCATTAGCTCGGCAAACACACTTTCCCTAGAAAACTGGTAAAACCCCTTTCATGGCTAAATGTTATCAGTGGCTTTTTGCTTCATCTACCAGCCAAGGAACATCATGTATTCAAGGTCTAGCTGAGATTTAATCAAGGTCTCAGCACTACGAGGCACTGCCTGCATAATTACAACTAAGCAGGAAGAGGGAGAAGTATAGTTGGCTGTAGCCTGAGACTATATAGCAGCACCATATGCTAGAGCTATTTAAAACAATGTTTCACCGACCTGTCTAAACCGCAGGACCATTGTGACCACTGCACTGAAAAAACACCATTACACTATATTGTTACCATATCTGTCGAAGGTGGAATATTACGGCAAGAAAAATGCCAAAGAAGGATATTGAAGACCAGCATCAGAGTGTGCAGGACCAAGACATCATCTATGAGGGTCCCACATTGAATTACAACTGGACAGACAACAAAGCAATACATACTCTTCAGACACAAACTACATTTATTTTTGGGTTTTTAGGATGGTAGATAGTAATTTGACACATTTCAGTTCCATCCAAACTAACAGTCAAAACAAAGTTAAAAAGACATCATCTGAAACTGATTTCTAAAGTTGACAATTCTGAAACAAATTGATGGAGAAAGATTTGTATTACGTTTATATTGTGTATATGTTGGACACAGATTGTTAAATTTTTCTACTGTCATGTTTAAAGTGATGCTTCAATTGTTGTTTTAATTTGAATTCGTAGTAGAAAGCTGAACCGCTTCTTACAGCTACAGTGTTGGTGAATGCTGTGCACATCATCAGTGATGTTACCTGAGGTCATAGGGTGTTTCGGGTCTTTCAAACATCAGACACCCTCATCTCATCAAACCCCTGCCTGTGCCCTAGCAGCAACCCACGGATCTGCCCTTTTCAACCAGAGCCATCTCGACGCTCTCTCTGTGGTGGTTCGGATGGCTCATGTTTTACTCTTTCCCCCAAGGCCGAGTGCTGTGTAAGCTTTACTTAGTGACTGGCCTGCAAAGCCTCGACACCCAACCTCAACGGGCCAGCAGCTGGTTTTCAGCTCCTCATATTTCTCCTTCTTCCACTCATGGGCTTCTTCCATTCGTTCCTCCCATGGCACAGTGAGCTCGATCATGAGGACTTGACTTCAATCAACTGTACCACTTCTTTAATGTATGACGACATGAATACTACACCATGCCAGCAAAGAAATAACTATGGCTCTATGTTGTATGAAGCAACAGAGGCAAAAAAAAGTCTGCCAGAAAAGAAGTAGCAAGATTGTAAAATGA
>JAVQKC010162063.1:0-28241 GCA_036025475.1 Philypnodon macrostomus
AGAACAGGTCAGATACTGGACGTCATGTTTTTATGGAACTTACAGACTACACCTTTAACTGTTGTAGCCTTTAGATGTGCATCTGTACTGTACATATGAATATAACTTATGGGCTGTTCCGTGTGAGTTCACCTGTCTGTATGAGGAGGTGAATGCTCCCAGATAGGCCACGATGCCCGCAGAGATCAACATGTCTCCGGTCAGGTTCTTGTACAGTTCTCCCAGATTTAATGCCATCTCGTGCCATCGAGTCTTCTCTCCTCCCAGTCCTCCAATCAGCTCCTTCGCCCGGTCCAGCTTCTTACTGCACAGGTCCACCTACAAACACAAGGAACACTCGCTAATGTCCTCTACCCAGGCACTGGCATTATACACATATGCTCTGGTGTTATCTCCAGCTCAGGCCTCACGGTGGCGCTCTCACCTGGTTTTCTAGCTCAGCCTTCTTGCTCTTGTTCTCCTCCAGGGTTTTCTGGAGTTTAAACAGTTTGTCCTGGACGTCTTTGAGAGCAGCCTGTTTCTTCTGCAGACCCCTCATTGCCACGCTCAGCTCCGCTTCAGCCTGAGCCAACTTCTCCTTCTTCGGGGCCACTACCTTCGCCACTCTGATGGACAGGGGACATTTCAGATTTAACATGAGACATACACATTGAAGATCCAACAGAGAGCTCATCGGGCTGAGTGTCGGAGCCCAGTACGATCAGTACTCACTTATCGTACTTGTCCATAGCACAGACCCACTTGCACATCCCCTCCGCAGCAGCAGAGGCAGTCCGGATCTTCTCGGGGACGAAGTCGGCGTTGGTGATGTATTTGCTGCGGATCACGGCCATGTAAGCAGAAGGGATGTTGTCTTTGTCGTATTCGTGAAGGCTCTGCAGGAACCTCATGTCTCCTAACAGTTTTTTAGCAGGACCCCAGAAGTCCTCCACCTTCTTCCCGGATCCGGACGGGTCGTTGATCCGGTCCGGTTTGATCCCTTTGAGGATACAGATGGCCTCCATCACCAGCTTCACTGCAGGGGGAGGGCTCTTCATAGACTTCACCACAGTGATGTCCTGAGATGGGTAGACAACACATTTCAGTCTCTAATTATGACATTTGAGACCCACTGCTCTGAATACTTGCATTGTTCAGTGCACAGAAGGGTTAGGGTTAGTCTGTGATCAACAGTGCTTGTATTAACGTGGTTATGAGTCTCAGACCTGTGTGGTGAGAGTGTTGAGAGCAGCCAGAGCAGACTCTAATATAGGCATCGCTTCAGCCAGGTCAGCGTCGCACTCGTCCTTGATGGCTTTAGCCGCCGTGGCCTGTTTGTGTGCGATCAGCTCATCCACCTTCACCACCTTCTCTGTCTCTGCCACCTCCACAGACTCATGCTCTATCACCACCATCATCTCATCCACCTGTTTACTGGCCACCTTCAGCTGGGGCTGTAGGGCTTCTAGTTCGACCTGCATGGAGGCCACCTGAGAGGAGGCCGACTCCAGCTTCTCTAGACCCACCTTGTAACGATGCTTCATCATCATCACCTCACTGAGAAACAGAAACCACATTATATCACCACCACCTCACTGAGAAGAGTCTTGGTTTAGTCCTGGTTTAGTCCTGGTTTAGTCCTGGTTTGGTCCTGGTTTAGTCCTGGTTTAGTCCTGGTTTAGTCCTGGTTTAGACCTGGTTTGGTCCTGGTTTAGTCCTGGTTTAGACCTGGTTTAGACCTGGTTTGGTCCTGGTTTAGACCTGGTTTAGACCTGGTTTAGACCTGGTTTAGTCCTGGGTTAGACCTGGTTTAGTCCTGGTTTAGACCTGGTTTAGTCCTGGGTTAGACCTGGTTTAGACCTGGTTTAAACCCAGCACATGTTTTGGTGAGTGCTTAATTCACACTGACTGCGGTACGGCTACGGAACTGAACACATATTGTTCTATATGGTCTAATTTTGGTACCGGTTTATACCTGGTTTAGTCCTGGTTTCTTCCTGGTTTAGTCCTGGTTTAGTTTGTTGGTTTAGTCCTAGTTTGTTACCAAATTCAAAAACTAGTAAATCTATTTTCTTCTATTTCAGCTCAAAATTACATTGATAAATTTAATTGAAATTACATTTTTAAAAAGCCTAATATTGAGCTGCCAAGTATGCTATTAAGCTATAGCTCCAGGCAAACGGTCACATAACAGCAGTTTTTCAATACTGCATTGGTTTGAGCATTCATCCAAGTCTTAATGTACTCTGTATGTTCTTGTGCCATGTATATAAAGAACCATTATCTTCTATGGGGACATGTATGTACAGTATGTCTAAGATTTACAGTGTCCCATTCATGCATTGTGGTGCATTGTTCAGCAGTGGTCCATACAATAAAGCAGTTACTCATCATAGCGGAGGTGGACATCAGTTAGGCTCAGGAAGGTGCATAAAGGGATAGGACATTACCTGTAGGACACAAGAAAAAAAACAGTGTTAGATTGTAACTAATGGGATGAGTGGTGAAACCCTTTAAAAGTCCTATATGATATCAGTTTTACATGTAATCAACTATGTTTAAAATAAAGATTCTTTCTGTTATTTTAACCCAGTATATAGACAAACGATTTAGTCAAGTCCATCAAGTTGCCTGATTGTAAAGCACAGTTTTATTATTATTTAGGTCTAAAATAAGCTGAAAATGTATACAATATTGAAAATGCACATTCACTTTTGGTTTCTGGCCCATTTAGCAACCACTGGTCTAGTCTTTAGTATATACCAGTGGACTGCATACATTATAGGTCATGTAAAACAATGTCAGTTATTATGAAATTGAATAAAAAGGTTAAATTCACAGAAATAGTATAATAGTCGACAAACGGAACTCTTTTATTTCTGGTTTGAATTGGTTTGAATTTCTTGAACACCCTTTAAAGCAGTGTATCACATTCCAATGACCCTTTATCACACAGTATCACAGAGTTTTATATATATATATATATTTTTATAATTTATATATAATTTCAAAATAATAGCCCAAATGCTCCAAAAATAAGCTATTGAGCCCGTTCTTAACTACGTTCCCCCTCCCTATCTCAGGTGCACCCTGCTTCACCTTCCTTTCACCAGACAGACTGGTTGCCTATTTGATTTGGCAGCAGCCCTAAATGCAATCTCCCTGGAACAGAGGTGCTAGTGACGTTTAACCCATTCGAGGCAGAAATAGGCAAGAATCAATTACATACATAAGAAATACAACAGGCCTTTACCAATATGGCGGTTTCTTTAACACATTCCCAGGAAAGGCGTATGTGAAAAGAACAACCCACTAGAGGCAAGAACAAGGCCAAAGCCATTTAGACATAAACCATTGAGCTCTACTTTTTCAATGGTATCAATTGGAGTGATGACGAGGGGCAGCTGACAATGAGTCTCATGTGTTTGAAGTTTCTCTGAATAAAAGGCTACAGTGACCATTGGAACAAACTGAAGGACTACTTAGTAATGGCCTCTAAACATATAAAAGACATGTAGAGTTGAATTTTGATATTGCATAAAAACACAGTATAGGCCTAAAACATAACTATGTCATGTTAGATTACAGAGGTGATTCAAATTTAATGGTACAGTTTCCATATATTCTCAAAATTCAAGGATTTTGTCTAAAGAAAGTGCACCTAAGAATGGTTACAGAACAGAATAGTGTAAAATAGGCTCTATCCTCAAATAAGCTGCATTCAGTTGGACACGTGTGTATAGTTATGCAGAGTGAAATCTCATTAATGGCACGCTAAATGTTGAAATCACAGATAGAGCATTTGTAAAGCTGTAGTTTGGGGAAAATAAGGGAATACAACTTTTGAACTTTTGAACTAAAATAATCAGTAGCAAGGATCAAATCAACAATCAGTTATCATTCTAACTAGAGCTTCGTGTGAATGTGAATTCCTGCCTCCACACATACAGGATGAGTTAAACCAAAACAAAGCAGTGTGGATATCCCTAACGGTGTAAACAACTGTGACCAGGAAGCCACTGTCTGTTACTGATGGCTTTCATGATTTCAACTAAACTCTTTTCCTCAGTTTTTTTGCTAAATGTTCTGCTCAGTATCTTCCATCAGCAGAATGATACAATTATAACAGATTACTTTTTTGGCTTTTTCATTGAAACAAATTTAATGTTTCAGTCCGTTGGGAGATATGTAAAAGTGTGTATTTCCCCTCAGTTGCACGGATTATGGCAATGGCAAAGTTAACATACCAAACTAACCATAATAAAATACAATTATAAAATAACCATAAAAAAAATCCACTAATTTAATAATAACGACTATCTGGAGTACAAATATATTTTATTATTATTATATATGATTTTTGCTCTATATCTTGTTTTTCTATAGCACAAAAGGGCTAGTGTATATACAATAAAACAGAATTGCCAAACTAGATATGACTAAAAAGGGGTTTAAAACAGTATATAAACAGTATATAAACAGTATATAAAAGGCATAATTCATCATTTTGATAAATCATCCTGGTCTACATTCATGCCTAACATAATAGCCAGGTATAAGTACCTTGTACAAGGCTAATTTGATTATTTTAATAATTATTACATTCTTCTCCCTGTTAGTGTTTTTGTGAGTAACTCTTCCAGATAGATGGCTCTTGAATAAAGCTAATAAATTTTTTTAAATACAGTACAATTCAGTCGCTATGGGAAATTTAGAAACGCCAATCCTCTTTATACACAGGGAAAATAACCTGCATTTATGGTAAAATATTAGCACTTTTACATGGTTCCCAGAATTTACTGTTAAAAGGGTAACATTATACACATTGCAGAACAATACCATATTTCGTATACAATAATATATTCTCATAAAGGCAGCATTGATTTCACACGGGTTCACGCAGCTCCTCTGAAACGATGTATTGTGTATGCCTGGCGCGTTGGTGGTGCTGTGACACTTCCTGTGAAAATCCTGGGCAGCTCTATGTTTGTTGTTATTGTAAGAGTGCAGAGGTTATAAGAGGAGGAGGGGCCACAACGATATCGTTTCACAAAAGAGTAGTATTGCTTGTAAACACACTCTGGGACCCGGTTCAAAAAATTATCATTTTTGGGCTCCCAAAACGCCGATAGGATTAAATACTGCCTAAGCTCGTCTCCGCGTGGACAGGGCCTAAGCTGTTTCATTTTTATACAGTCTTGAAACTATTGTGACACCTGAGTATAGAGGTAAAAGGCTAAACTAAGGCCACACAGTGATAAAGGGGGCCAATAACTCCCCCAGTGCACTGTGCCAGGGCCACAGAGGGCTAGCCTTGGCCAGCATCTCTTACCTTTACACAAGAAAGACAGGATATGTGCCACAGCGACATATCCTTGGCTCAGATAATGGAATTGCCTGGCTATAATAATCATTTGAATTTCACGCCCTGGTGCCTCGGTGCGTATAGGAATGGCGTGAGCAGTGGCATAAATTAGTCCCGTGTGCACCGCGCTGATCGATGACTGGCCCGACCACCACCTATTGATCCGAGACAACTCCGGGGACGAACGCTCTCTGTACTGACTCCAACGGGGAAAGTCCATCCAGTAAAATTATCATTCATTCATCTTGAGCTTATTTCACAATATAGGGTTTGCTGGTGACTATCCCAGCTACTATGGGACTTAGTTGGGGTGCATTCTAAACTGGTAAAAGTCTAATATCACACTGTTATTAAACAAAAACACAATACAATTTGTCATTGCCTCAGTATGTCAGATTTTAAACTAATCTAAAATATTTTTTATTGGACTTTATTGCAGGCTATTATCTTTGCGATCAGCTATAGATTAAATAAAAAATCAAATCAAACGTATAAAGAAAAGTGTCTTTATTATACAGACAAACTTTTACATCCTGACCTTAAACTTGACTTTGCTTAAGGTCAAAGGATGTTCTTTTGAGACCCCAAATCTCTCGTCGCGCTGAGCATTTGAACTATTTCTATGTGATCTGCCATCATTAATGACACAGCTTTGCAATATTTGGATGAAAAATCGGTTTGATCACTTCTATCAGCGGACATCAAGGCTCATATATTCACAAATTGAATCAAGAGATGATTCAAGCAACAGTGAGTGGATCGATGATTAAAAAGTTTTTAAAAAGATGTCTGCTATAATGACTTTGTTGTTGTATTGATAGTTAAGTTTATAGATTATTAAGTAAATGATGGTTATATATAGATCCATGTCTTAACAAAGAAAGTTCAGAGAAGCAGTGAAAAGCACAAATGGGAGAGTGGTTGGGAAAAACTATCTTTGATGCTCAATGAAGCAGAAAAACATTCTTGCTATGAGTTAATTCAAAAGCCCGAGATGGTTGAAAGCTTCTTGAGGAGACAATTACCCCGAAACACATGGGCCTGCACATGCACAGTCGATAATATTATCCACAATGAGGCATTTATGTGTGTATAGACTCAAATGATTCAAACAAAACAGAAGAAGAAATCCCAGAGACGCACTAATTAACCAGCCTCCTCAAATGAACCACTACGCCGGAATAAGCACATCTGGGAGCACGTTCAAAGCTCCAGCTTCACAGTGGGTGCCCCTGCCAAACAGTGAGCTATATGCCAACGGGCCCAAGAGCATGATCCCCTGCCAAAAGACAAGAGAAAAGGAATTTAAAAAAAGCCAACCAAAATATTGAAAGAATAATCAAATTTGCAAATCAATATTGTGGCTCTGTGGTTAGAGCTGGCCAACTACATTCTGTCTGTGTTGAATGTGCGCATCTCTCCTGTGTTACTGTGAGTTCTCTCCGTGTACTCCAGGCATCCTTCCACCGCCCAAAGATGCTAAATCTAAATCGCCGTTTAGTCAATGAAACTGAGTTTGACTGCTTGTCTGTGTAGATTTTTCTATGCCAGCACTTATCTAGTTAAGAGTGTATTGTACCCCACCTAAGGCCCATAGTTCCCATAGTAGGCTCCATTCACCCACAGCAGCAGAAGATGAATGAATGCATGAACAAATCGATATCTAAACTAGCAACCCAGTTCTTATGACAGTGGTGATTTCTCTGACCTTTTCTGTGACTGTGGGTGTAGATGGTAGTGGGCTTAGGGACCAATAATGATGATCATCAATTTTCAGTTTTTCCGCTCCCCTCTGTGCGTGTGTGGGGTGAGGGGTGTCCGGGAATCAATAAATGTCATAAAAACAGCTAGAGAACCAGCAGAGTACGTGATGGAGCAAGCCCAACTGTCACCCAGGTTCAAACCAGTGTGGCGGGAGACTTTAGGATTAGACATGTCCTAAACAGCATGTGCCAATGTGGGCTGAAGCTGATTGAAGGTCAAGGAGGTTGTGAGCTGACCAGCAATACCCAGGTCACATAATGGTTGTAATTGAGGAAGTTGCCCTTTTGCCCTATAGTGCAACTCAATGCCCACTGAGCATTGGACTCCAACATAAGGAGTCCCGTGGGAAAGCATTATAGATATCATGTTACAATGGAGAGCCCCCATAGACTTCCAGCAATTCATCATAACTGATATATTCAGGTAGTTTGAGTAATGTTGAGTAATGACTGATTCAAAGAAAAAATAATACTGGCAAAACAGCTTTACAGAACAGCATTTTGGGTCTGACCAAAATGTCCTGTAAGTTCCTATTTTTGGACATTCAGAGCCATCAATCCAAACTGGCAAGTTCAAAAACAAAATAGAATTGATAGTAAATCTAGTAATCTAGAAGAAAGAAGATTATTATTTTACCAAGTCTTAAGAAATTAAAAGTCATTACATTTTTCTAAAAATATTGTAACTGTGAGAAAAGGTCGTCATTACACAACTCCTGCCCACTTCACTTTCACGAGTCAGTTCAGTGTCTGGCACCTCGTGAGCACATTGTCTCTCTTTTAAAGGAGAAACTAGGGAAAATCTCTTCAAAGTCACACTTTATACACAATACAAGAGCTTGCTGTTCAGAGAATGACATGTAAGGAAGTTTTATTGTAACATAACTGGTCAAAGAAATGGGAAGATATGCTAAAGGATTACTGAAGAGAAATGTGTTCAAAGCAACAATGAAGCTTCTGAGAGCGCCTTAGTGAGAGCGCCTTACAGCCTCATCGTCTCAGTTTACTTAAGTAAGTCAGTCCAACGAGAAATATGTGCATTCAACTCCCATGGACTATTTCACATTAATACAATCTAGAATGTGTGGATTAAAGCTGACAGAATATTTTTTCGCAATAAACTAATGTAAAAAAGTATATGTGAGTTGAATGCACATAATTTAAGTTGGACTGATCTACTTAAGTAAAGATTTTTTTCCAGTGCCTACATTTTCTACATTCCACATCATATCACAAATGCTCACATGATCATCTAAGGAAAAAAATGGATGGTCATTTTCGGGGAAAAAAAAAGAGAGCAATCGTCCTGCGTGCCAGTTCTCTCCGAAGTCGTTTTAGAAGTGTTTGATCTCTGGCCACTGCGAGTGTAACTTTCACACTTACAAAATGTAACACAAAGAACTTCACCCAACGCTGTGGTGCTTGAGTGATGCAGCCTGGTGCAACGTCAGGCTCAGCCGATGTTATGTCCTGTGCGATCACCAAGAGAGAAGATGGAGGTTTTTTTACTTTACGTATTAACTACAATTAATAAGGGGCCCGTAGTGATGAGACTATAAAAAGAAGAGATTCATAGACATAATGCCAGCCATATTATTATTTTTCTCCCATCTCTGTCCGACAGGAAAAACAGCTGAAGGGCATGGATTGTGTTAATAATTCCCTTTCAACCTCTGAGCCATACTTGGCCCTGCTCCCTCAGAGGATCAGACAGCAGCAGAATCACTAGGTTTTACTCAACATTACACATGACAGAGGCAAAGACCGAATGTGCTCCGCGTTGCATAGGAGCTTCTGATTCTGATCGTGTTACTGATCATGAACGTCCACTCCTGGAAGCTCTAAGATCACCCAATCTCTGCAATTTTTCATTTCCCGTTGGACCAACTGTGGACTTTAGGCAGGGTACCCCAGACAAGACAATGATCTATTAGTCGCAATAACAATTCACATTCAAATACATTTGCAGATGCATTTCTTTGGATGGTGTTCACATCGAGGAGAGCCAGCTGAGGTGGCTCGGGCATCTGTTTCGAATGCCCCCTGGACACCTCGGGAGGTGTTCCAGGCATGTCCTACTGGGAGGAGACCCCGGGGAAGACCTAGGACATATTGGAGGATTATATCTCTCAGCTGGCCTGGGAACGCCTTGGAATCCCCCCGGAAGAGCCGGAGGAAGTGTCTGGGTAGAAGGGAAGTCTGGGCATCTCTGCTTAGACTGCTGCCTCCGCGACCCGGCCCGGATAAGCGGAAGAAACTGGATGGATGGATGGATGGATGGTGTGAGAAAGAAGAAGCCAGGGAGAACCCACAGTAATACAGGGTGGGTATTTGAATTCTACTCAGAGAGCTGGTGTGTTAAGGGTCCTTTGCACAGAAGTCAAAATTTCAAATGTTTTTAAACGTGCCAGATCATGTTCCAGTTCACAGCTGATCACAAACTGGCCCAACAGGTCACCCAATCAAAATAAAGGCAAGTTCAAACCTGTAAGATTTGACTGAAAGTGCAAAAATAAAAATAATATTGCTGCAGATGACTGTGGTGTTTCCCTGCAGCTTTGGGCTTTAGGCAGGACAATAGTATTTTAGTCGCAGGTCTGACACACAGACATTCACAGATAGCCTCTAACATTTAGATTTAGCAATTAATCATCCATGTCTTTGGACCGTGAGAGAAAGCAGGAGTACCCAGATTGAACCAGCATTTACACAAAGAGGACTTGACTCAGAGAGATGTGAATGCCATCTTTATAATACAATCTGTTGAGACCACTAGACAATTTTGAATGTTGATGACAAACTAGCCAAATTAATACCCAAAACAACATATTTGGTCCAACACATCCAAGAAGTGAAATTAATCTAACTAACGATATAATTGACATGTTTCAAATCATCCAAGACATACCACTAAATGCAAAACTATATTGGTTCTGCCTGGCACGTCGAGTGGCACCACATTAGTAAATAATCTGCTGTTTGTATGCTTCACTTGTGTAATGTATTCAGTTAAAATTACCTGAGCACATGCACTTAGCTCACATAATGCATTCTGTGCCCTCCAAATGACCACTTGTCTGATTATTTTGTGACCCGCAATCAAACCCAGTAATGTAGCATCTGGGAGTGAGTGTTGTTAACCTCCCATCTGCCTGTGTAATCTGATCATGGATGGCATCAATTCACTTTCACACCACACACTTAAACTGTAAATTGAAACGGCTATTCCCCTGACTGTTAATCCTTATTAGACTGGACCAAAGCTCTTGAAATCTTTCACCCCAACACAAGGACTACACGGATCAGGCAAAATGTTATGACCACCAGCTCTCATATGCAACAAACTGTTATGTATTGTGCATATTGTGCAGAATGTATCATGTATGTGCAATACTACAGGCATTTCATTGCATTTTTTGACAAATAAACTTGAAACCTTGAAATCTTGAAACCTTCTAACATCAATCTATCAGAACCAGCATTAACTCCTTTAGCAGTTTGAGCAACAGCACCTCATAGCGGCACGGTGGCACAGTGGTTAGCGTCCCGGGTTCGATTCCCAGACCGGCCAGTGTGAAGTTTGCATGTTCTCCCTGTGTCTGAGTAGGCTTCCTCCGGGCACTCTGGTTTCCCCTACCACTAAAAACATGTGCAATAGGTTCCCTGTTGGGGCCAGGACTCCCCTGAAAAAGAGATTCTGAATCTCGGTGGGACTTTCCTGGTTAAATAAACATCAAATAAAAATACAAATAGCGAAGTTCACCACTTTTCACCTTCTTTAGATCACTTTTTTCTGTTTTCCCATAAGAGCACCAGTTTTGGAGATGTTCTGATTTAGTCAAACTCAAACTCATCCATCCCTCCCATAAACAGGTGATGATGAAGAGGTAATCTACTTTAGTGGTTTGATAGTCCCCATTTGTGGTTTGATAAGTGTGCTTTATTTTCCCCATTTAAAGTGATTCTCTGTCTCTCAGTGTTATTGGTTAGGACCTGGCTGAAGGATCAGTCTATTTGATCATGTTTTTTTTAGGTTGATTGGGGAGACCAGAATGGATGCAGGAAATACATGCTAAATTCACACAGAAAGGCCCGTCTCAATTCACGTCACCTGTCAGCTTTGTAAACTACTCCACTATTGTGTTGTTTTGGCTAGAAACAGTTTAACAGTTGTAGGCTTCAGCACAATGGCTAGCAGTGGCCCCTGTTTGGTTTCTACCATATGGTGTGTCTTAATGAGGAGGTTCTCGGTGCCTCTAAATCGGTATTCAGCTCCGACTTCCTCTCTGGAAGGAAGTGGCAGGGGTGGGCTGCTTCTCACTCCTCCCAACCTCATCAGATATTCTCTGCACATTGTTGGCCCACTTTGTAAAAAGAAAGTCTCCTTGAATCATTGTAGGCTGTGAATTTCTGTTTTACTCAATCTCGCCGTGCTGTGGGAAGCTTATTATTCAAGCCGAGGCATTACAAAGGGATTTAAGGGAAGCCCAGAATGTCCAAAAAGCCGTCGACTCAAGTTTTGTTTTTTGTTTAACCCGAAAACTTAAGTCAGGCACAGATCCAGGTTAGAAGAGGCTGTTTCTAAACGTTCAACACTGGTTAGGAGGATGTTTTGGGATAAAGTTTACATTCTCACTAATATGTTCAGATATCCCCATTGAGCTAGCAGTATTCAGGGAGTATTTAAATGGATATTCTGTGTAGTACCTCAACAATTAGCCCAGCTGTTTCTTTCATTTATAGATGATTTTTCTAACTGAGCTGGAATATTGCGCTCTCTAGATCAGACTCAATCAAATAAGCTGGGAAGAACACATATTTTTAAAAGGTGTGAGGTTAAGAAAAAGTTCAAACATATTAATGCTCAAAATTGACCAGTTCTATAATCTAAAGCAGGTTATCTGTAGAGGCCAGGTGAGTGACTCAAATATATACAGAATATATACAGATTACCTACTATACATCATAGAAGAGGGCCAGATAAAGCATTCATTCTCTAACGTGGTTTTATTTTAGGAAACATAAAGGGGAGTGATGCACAGATATATAACTTTAGACAACATGTAATAAAAATCATCTTTATAATAATAATATAATGCATTAGTTTTATACATCTCTTTTCTCAAGACTCAAAGACGCTTTACATTACATTATTCATTCACTCCACAGTCACACCTGGTGGTGGTAAGATACTTGTGTAGCCACAGCTGCCCTGGGGCACACCGACAGAGGGGGTGGCTGCAAGTCTGCGCCTACAGCCCCTCCAACCACCACCACCACATTCATTCATTCATTCATTCATTCATTCATAGGCAATGCAGGTTAAGTGTCTTGCCCCGGGACACAACGACAGCGTGTGCTTGGACAGGGACTCCAACCACCGACCCTCTGGTTGAAGGGCGAGCCCCTACCCACTGCACCACTGCCTCCAATTATGCATTAATATACATTTAATTTTATATCGGTGCATCCCTATTATGAATTACAAGAATGTCAGCATACCTCGTTTTGTGCTATTGGAAGCATATTGAAAACGACACTGGTCCAAGGACAAAGTCTTCTGGTTGGTCAATGTATGTCAGTATGTCAATTATCCAAAAGAACATGTAAAGCAACTACAACAACATGGAAGTACTATCATTGGAACAACCCTGAATGAAGACTCCGTTCAGACCTCTCCAACTGGTCATTAATATTTCCATAGGTGTAACACACTCCATATGGTCTATATTAATAAAAAATATGGAATTGAAATTCAAATACCCACTTTACATTTTCTTTTGCAAAGGTGCTTCTATTATGGAAGGGGTCAGCCTTTCTGTGCGGGGAACTAAAAGGTTAAACAGCAACTGAGAAGACTTGAAGATGTGCATGGGTTACTGTATGGTACGGTATGCCTTTAGTATCACTGAACATTTAGTATCACTGTTTATTTTGCTTAAGGAATGAACATGTAATTATGGGGAGTTACATAAAAGTGTCAAAATTATAATTACTAACAAGAACTGTTTTGTTTTTTTTTGTCTACATGTTCTCCCTGTGTCACTGTGGGTTCTCTACAGCGTTTTCCCACCATTCAAAGACCTAGTGAATGAATGTAAGCGTGATTAGTTGTTTGTGTGTCTCTGTCAGCTCTGTGTCTACAGTTTTACCCCTCTAAGGCCCATAGTTGCTGAGAGTCTCAGTTAAGCATTTCCTTGGCTCTTTGTGTTGCACCTTACAGACTCTTTGTCCGTCAGGTAACAACTCTATCCCTTATGCAGCAGTCTGGTCTCATAAATAACCCAGGTGAATAAATTACCCTGTTCATTTGACGTTTAACCAGATAATTATGTGGTGCGTTGCCGAGCCGGGCGCGCAGTACCGGGGCCACCGTGGCTTGCCAATGGGCTGCTAACCCAGCCATGACATTGGGCGCTCCTCATCAATCTTAATGAGGCTGGCTACACCATCGGACTTCACAATGAGGGCTGTTACACACACTGCTACACACCCTCTAAGACTGAAGTGACACAGTTAAACTCTTTAAGGGAGGCAGTTTTACCTCAGATAGCCCACATGAACTTGGGAACTTCAGAGCAAAGGATTTGCTCATTAATGAAGTGAAAGTGACACTCAAGTTGATGTGTATAATAATACTATGTCATATGACAAAGGTGGATTTTTTTGTGTGATCTACCATTGGTCCATGTACTTATACATCATAAGGGATCATAGCATTAACAATAAAAGCTGATCATCTAAAAATCAAGGCAATGCAATTTGAAAATTCACACACAAAACCCTAAAGCTATAGGTGTTGCAGCTTGATTTGGTTAAAATAAGCATTCAGTTCAGGCTGGTTTATTCAGAATTTGTTCAAATGTTTTTTATGCCCTATAGTTAAGACCTAAATCTGACATGTGGGTAACAGCTTATTCCAGATTTTGGTCCAGAGTAGTCCTGGATTTAGTGCAGGTTCAAATTTAGGCACATTTTTTCTCTGGGTTACTTCTCGTTTAGGCTCTTTTTAGTTCGTTTAAACTGATTCAAGGTTAACAATATTCTTGAGAGGTGGAGCTTGGTGTGAACAGAGGCTAACCTAAGAACCAGGTCTGAGAAGGAGCCGTTTTTTTCTCTCCTGCACGATCACTTATTGACACAATCAGAGATGGTCTCGTGGGACATAAAGCATACTGACATACCATATAACCCACATAGGAATGTCATTTGTCAGCCTCTCTGCAGCCAGCCAACTCAAGCAGTTTTTTATCACACACTTACATTGAAAGAGAGATACTTGAGGTGTATGTTTCTTGTCCTTGGAGCAAATTGCTTTCAACAGCAGCAGGTTGACATTGTTGGGCACCAAATGTGAACAAATTAAATGAGCCAATTAAAGAGTGAATAAGCCGGCGTTGATAATTGCGACCTGATATGCCAGCAGCAATCACAATGAAGCCACGTGATTCTATACGGTTGGCTTGGTACGGAGATGCATGTGTATGTAATGAATGGTATGAATGGTAACATGCACCACTTAGCTCAAGTTCTCTCTTCGACAAATGTGTATTGTAAACCGTTAGGGAAAACATTAACTATGGCCATGTAGAGTCTAGAGTTGTCTTATTGAATAAATCTATGTAAGATAATACATAGGTTTTTTATAGTGCTTTATTAGGACACTCAAAGACGCTTTTACATATTTTGTATTATTCATTCACTCCTGTCACACCCGGTGGTGGTAAGCTACTATGTAGCCACAGCTGCCCTTGGGCACACTGACGGAAGCGTGGCTGCCAGTTTGTGCCAACGGCTCCTCCGACCACCACCGAACACCAATCACACAACCACATTCATTCATAGGCACGGACGGGGGCTTGAACCACCAACCCTCTGGTCGAGGGGCGAGCGCCTACCCCACTGCACCACTGCCACCCCAAATACTTGGGATACTATTCAACTCCCAAGAATTGAACACAGGGATACACAACCTCCTTACTGAGCGGCAGAAAAGCTAATATTTTAAACCTATGGATATGACAAATTAAAAAATACTAATAATTTTGTTTAAGAAAGGTAATTATGTATTTTTGTTCCAGCATAGAAGATACATTTAACATATGGTATTTAAAATGGTATTAAGTGCTTATTGTTGGTCCATAGGCAGGATTATTATTGATTATTAATTTGTGAGTAATGCTATTTAGTTTGAAATTCTAGTACAATGGCCATAGCATCAGTATGAATTAAGTTTGAAAAGGGAAACAACATGAGCCAAACACAAGGCCAGCATTGATAATCGAAGAGGCTGAGGAACAAGAGCTTCATACACACATACAGTACACACACAAGGGCAGCAGAAATGAGAAGAAGGCGAAAGGCAGTCTGGCATAAAATTGAGACGCTCGGCCATTTTCGCCTCTCCCTCATCCCTGTGGGTTTATGGCCCGTGAAGCCTCTTGTCATTGGGACTTGCCAGTGAGCCAAGTTAACAGGGCCTGTCCTTCCCCCACCAGCAGTACGCCACATAGTCCTCTTCATCATTAACCTACCAGAGATGAGGTGAGAGGGGGTGAAAAACACGCCGGAGCAAAACATGGATTAAAAGCAATTGAATTTATAATACAATAAAGATTGATAAATGATCACCTCACATAGTGTTTTTTCGGAATCCTAAATATTTCAACTGCAGTCTTTCTTTCAGACATTGACTTTAGACTTTGTCAAGTAAATCTACATAAAAACGTATATAGAGTAAACACGCAAAAGACTGAGTTAAACATCGGCACGACTCCTGAATCAATGAACAATCACATTCCTCATGACATAATCAACAGAGCTCTTATTGCTGGAATCAACCCATCTGTCTTTCTGACAAATATTGAAGGACTTGTATAGGTATAGTAGAACACAAGAGCAGATTTCTGCTCACAAATATTCCAGAAAATGTACCATTAGGGAGAGCCGGTGGCAAGAACAATGGGTCTTAGGCAGGATGCTGACGAAGAGACATACACTTATAGACAGCCATTCACAAACTCAGCTAAAACATACATTTCTTTAGATAGTAGTAAGAAGTGAGAAACAACATACAATTACACTTAAAGGGTATGCAGACTCAGTTGTGTGTCAGCCAGCTTGAGAACACGTGGATCCTTAAATTCTCATTGACAATTTTACACTTATTGTGAAACTTCAAAGAATAATTGTTCATCAAAGATTTTCCACAATAGCAAAGAAAAACATGGTGACACTATATATCTTCACAGTTGAACAACCTTTGCCTTGAAATTTCTGTTCTGTTTCTCTGGCCCACTCTTTTCACACACTCTCAATCTCTTTCTGTGTCACTGGGGACTCAGGCGAGCTCTGGCTGAAACCACCACACAGCGCCCGCAATGTTTATCTATTTGTGATCGCTGGCTTTCCTCCACCGAGACACATTCAATCCAATCAGTCCAGGCCAAAGAATGACAGGGTCTGGGGCCTGCCACAACGCTGCCTACCTATCAATTTGTCAATGTTGTCAAATGGAGGGGTGGCACAACGTTTAACTGGGCTCAAGAGATCATTTTAGTTTATCAGTGAGAAAGAGAGTGGAGAAGAAAAAGCTGGAAGATACACATAAAAAATTGACTTGAAATTGAATTGATGGTCCTACAGAAAGAAGCTAGTATCTGTTCGTATCTTGCAATAATCATGGACCCAGATGGTGTTCCAGATCCATCCCAACTTCTTTATCCTTGGCTTGGCACTGCTTCTTCAGCAAAAGATTTACAAGGTCTCAAGCCGGCTTCACAGCTGAGCATCCACTCCATAGTTCACAGGCACACATTGGCGGTGGGAACTGTTTGTGTAACCACATATGCCCTGGGGCAGACTGATAAAGACATGGGAGCCACTGTCTGAACTATCTTGCCCATCAAGAACACTATGAACTGGTTGGAGTGGAGAACCTGCCCTACCACCTGAACAACTGCCACCTCAATTGTATAAAATGGAGGGGTGGCCCAAAATCGAACAGTCCCAGAAGATGATGTTAGTTTATCACTGAGAAGGGAGATGCTCTGATTTTAATTGGGTGCTGGCTTTTTAGAGTCTTTAAACTTTCATTGGCGCTCATCAAACCCAGAGCGTGTGTGCATTGTAATCATCATGAATGGGATTGTTAGATACAGAAATGGGTAAAAACCACCACAAGAGGCCCATCTCAATGTGACCTCTATTAACAACACTTAGAGGCATCTGAGTGTGAAATGAGCAGTACGTGCAGGGGGCAGGGTGCTAGCATAGAAAGCTAACTAAATGTAAAGCTCTGTGTTGAAATGTAAAATGCCTTGGGGTATTTAGAATATGATGATCTGCAGTACTCTTTGGGGCCAGTGGCGGTGAAAATATGAAATTGTAACGTGCCATGTGAGCTGTGCAATGTCTTTTTGGATTTCATGGTGGGGAATTCACAACACATTCACCTACTTCAACAGTCAATAATCATAAAAATGTATGCACTACAGACCACAAGTGCTATGCTGAGTCTGTTGAGTCTTCAAAGCATGTTGAACGGACAGAGGTGTGGCAGCCATACCACACCCTACAGCCACTCCGACCACCAGTAATAGACTTGAGTACAGCTCTTATCCATGAAGTACCATGAAGTAAAATGTATAAAGACAGGTTGTCAGATAAAAACTTCAACTACGTTACGTGTATATCGATCAGGCTGGCAATACTCCGCCTCATGCCCAAAGTTGACATATTCAGAATAACCAGTAAAAAAAGAATACATGCATGAATTCCAGGTATGTCTGTATGCTTTCCTGTATAAGCTTTAACAGAAAACATTCAAGATATATTCATTTATGGTGCTCTTCGTCACACATAATACATTTTGGACTTGATCTTAAACCAGGAATTCCTCTTGTCATGAAAATGAAAGCTCTTGTTCCCATACGAGCCCATTGTGTGGCATATGCCGGTACATGCCTGCCTCTGACAAAGACGAGGTAGCGGAGGTTGAAAGGTTGAGAGGTTTATCTGCGTGTGCCAGTAATTCTTTAAGGCATTGGCAGCATTACAGGCAGTTAGCATCAATAATTAGCTCACTATAGGCAGTCAATACTCTTCGCTGAGATATATGAGGTCATAACCAAATGCCTTGGGAATGCTTGACTTGCTGCCAGACCTAAAACAGTCAAATAAATCTTGTTGAGAGGCTGGGTGTGAATATCATATGAACTGTTTGACAAAACCAGTTCAATCAATGAATCTCTGCATTTCTAAACAAACAGCAGATGAGCGCACATGCAAGTAATTCAGTTAAGAATACACAAGGAAATGTTCCATGATGTGGCTTGGACTTTGAAAGGGCCTTTTGCTACAGCTGTTGGATCGTGAACAGTTATCATCATGTTTTGTATTGAAAATCAGCCGGCTGAGGCGAGGTCGCAGGATGTTTCTTTCCAGGAATAAGAAGGAGGTGTCATGTATCGGTGATAAGGGCAAAAACACCCGATAACCCTGAGTGACTGCTGCAGTAACATGAGGCGTTATCATTCTTTCAGAGAACTGGAGGTAAGGCTGGGACAGATAGAGGAGCAGCCAACAAGGAACATGAGAAGAATTGAGTCGTGGATTTGAATTGAAGCAGATGAATTAATATGACTAAAATAAAAATGTGGAGGAAGTTACAATGTAAGGCAGGGGCTCGCTTTTCCAAAATGAATGTGACAGAGAGCTCCTACTATTTCTCTTATTTTACTGTAAAGAAAACATTATGTATTTTTCTTCAGCATTTACCTATTCAACTGTTAAAACTGGTTTACCAGACGATAAATCTAACTTGACATATTGCAAAATGTGTAAATAAACCCTTCGGAGAGCTATTTTGAAAAGTGGTTGGGAGCTACTGGTTGGAGACCCCTGATGTAAGGGCTGTGACTGAGTTGAAAGACCAGAAAAGAGATATATACAAATGATTTACAGTATAGAATTTAACATAGGCTTGATTTATGCAGCAGATTTCTTGCATTTTATTTCACAAAAAAAAAAAAAAGATTATATTTACACATGTAAACAAATTGGGCAGATTGTTCAGTACATTTACTATTTGTATTCCATTTCAGTGAGTGAAAGTAAATTAGCACTCTCCACATCTCCAAACAAAGACAGTACTCTGCTGGCTGATGTAATTCTCAAAAGAATATTAGACAACACATCACCTAGATATGACCAACATAAAACTGGCAAAGATGTTTTGGGGTATTTGTGCAATTAAGTATTAGGTGTAAACATGAAAAGGGTTCAACAGTGGCAGAAATAGACTGGATGTGGTGTTGCATGATGCTCTGCAGGGGAGCTATGGTGAATACATGAAACAGGCCTCTTTATGGCTACAGGCATTGTAATATTTTATAGCCTAAGCGAGATATGAAATGATAATGATATGTATTTGCACAGTTTCAAAATTATGTCTTTTATGTTAGGTACTTTCTAGAAACCATGCACATATAAAAATGGTAATATATATATACACAAAATGCAGGGTTCCACAAAGGCATTGCAGATAGTAGATAATTCTCTAAAGCTATATTATTTTTACATAAACTGACCCCTTGTGGCTGGAGTTAATATTTCTGGCCATATCTAGCAATGGTACAAAAAAATGACAAAATATATTTGGATGATTTTATATAGTTTGAATTCTTACTTACAGACTACAACGCCCCACAAAAAACAACCCAAAATCAATAAATTGTCAAGTCAATTGAGATTCATAAAAGTTATACGGTTATTGTATTTTGTGTGGTGTTTCCTTAGCGTCACAGCATCCATTTTTAACATGTATATAATTAGATCTTTGCCAAATTGCATAAAACTCAGCTGTAAGGTCCTCCACACCAGAGGTCACACAACTGTTACAATTCTATAAATCTCATTCCTGAGCTGCTTTGATGAAACCAACGTGACGCTTTTGTGTCTAAAAATAAACATGTCCCGGTGGAGCTGAACCCCTTTGATCAGAAATGTGTGCGCAAAAATTAATATCGATATCTCAATAAATCACGTGAAGATGAAATGGTTCAACTTCAAAGATAGTTCATAAATGAGATTATGTGTAATTATTAAGAGATGTCCAGTTAGCATTAGGAATGGACAGAGGTCAAATACAGTACATAGTATTTTACCGTAGAGATAGACTGTAGTATGTAGACTCATTCTGAATCAGGTCACTTGTGCTAATGCATTCATTATTCAAGGAGATGTGTAGTTTTGAATTAACACCGAGTTCTGCATCTTCATTATGTATCCAGGAGGCTTCTGTGCATGCTCTGCGGCTTTTCCTCAAAATAATATGGTTATTAAGTCTAAATCAGTTAAATTGGTACTAAACCAGGTCTATATCAATTCACTAAAAGTAAATCAGGACTATGTCAGGCCTAAACCACAACTAAATCAGGACATAATGTAAACCAAGTACAAACCAAGCCTAAACCACAAGGACTAAACCAGGACTAAGTAATGTCAAAACCAGGAACATGGTCTAAATTAAGATGAAATCAGATGTAAATCAGGAATAAGTAAGCTCTAAAACACAACTAAATCAGCACATGAGGTAAATCAAGTCTAAACAATGTCAGACCAGGACTAACGCAGTTCTAAGCCATGACTAAACCAAAATGAGGACTAAATGAAGTTGAAACCATAACTAAGCTAGGTCTAAATCAGGTCTGAACCAGGAATAATCCAGGTTTGAAAAAGCTCTAAACCAGGTCTAAACCAGTTCTAAATCTTATATACCACATGTACAGCTTCATGTCTAAACCAGGTGACTCGAAAAGACTAGTACCATCATTAGGTCCTGTACCACAATTTGAAAACCACTGTCATGGTGCCCTTCTTCTAACTAATGCACTAGAATCAGAGACCGTTTTTAAAGCTGATGTGGTGGAGTGTGACAGCCCCGAAGAGATGACAGGAATCGCAATAGAGTCTTCAAACAGAAAAACAAAGGCCCTGACGAAAGGTAGGAAATCTCTGCGGCTCTGCTCACTTAAGTAAAAAAGTACACCTTGAGGTGACTTAAAAGTTGCAGAAGTGGATGATTATCAGGCTTTGAAGTTTTACATATACTGTATATTGGTTTTTAGCCCCTCTGCGTATGATCTGAAGATGTTATGTGCCGATATGAGAATCCAGTTCTGTTGTTATCCCATTCATCGTCATCTAAAGATGCTTCAACTCTATGGGTTATAGCAGCCAGATAAAGCACGCACAGTCATGTTCAAACAGTTCAGATAACAAACTTCCATTTACTTTTATATGAAGCACTCTATACGCACACATATAAGGGCTATGAGTTGTGACCACACTGTAAACATCTTTGTTTCAGTATATGCAATATATATTAGCAATTTTAACATTTGGCCCAACCAGGCATTGTGACAACATTTATGATCACTAACAATGAAGTGAATAACTCTTTATCATGGCACTTGTGGGAGGCATTTTAAGCAGCTAGTGGATGTTTTCTCCTTAAAGTTAGAAGCAAGAAAAACAGGCAGGTGGTCCAAGGAATAACACAGATTATCTCTTCATCAAGGCACTTGGGTGGGCAGCAGCAAATGGGCAGGTGGTCCAAGGAAGGGACTCATGTGGTTCGATCCAAAAAAGCTGAAATGACTGAAGAAGTTAATGCTGATATAATAAAGGGTAACTATCTGAGGCTTTGGGCAGCAGCACACCTGCTTCCAGTGTGTATTTTATTTATCAATTTCCGGTAACACTTTGGAACAGCTCACACTATTAAGCATGAATTAAGCATTGGTTAAGTGTTAGTTAAGCTTTAGTAACAGTTAAGTGTAATGTTACTAATGTTTAATTCTTCTGAAAATCAGTGCAAAATTGTAATGTAATGTTAATTATTTGATGATTCATAGTATATATTTACAAGTACAAGTTTTTCAATGTGTTCTAATCCTCAGAAAAAATCAAGATACCTATTGTTTTAATATATATATGTGTGTGTATATAAGTTGCAGCGATGATATCCTACAAATGTACTCTTCAAATCCATTAGTCTTTCCACACCAAAACACACTGATGGTAGCAATTAAAGTTTCTTCAAAACAACTTTGAATTTCATGAGTATTGATTGGTGCAGGCCTTATAACCCTGATCTACGTGTGGGATATGCTCCTAAACTGACCAAAGAAAAACGATAAATAAAACGATCACTGTTCCAAGTATTTCATTTCCCATCTGTTTAGACACCTTGATTGTGACAACAGAGAATGAATTTAAAGTAACTAT
Organism: Philypnodon macrostomus; assembly: GCA_036025475.1. Classification (NCBI taxonomy): domain Eukaryota; kingdom Metazoa; phylum Chordata; class Actinopteri; order Gobiiformes; family Eleotridae; genus Philypnodon; species Philypnodon macrostomus. Next base: position 22,399 of record JAVQKC010162063.1, read on the forward strand.
CAAAACTATCTTCTGGCTTTATCTTTCGTGAAAAAGCTCAACATATAAGCTATATACTACATGTCAACCCAAGCTTGAGGGTAAGTGACTCAGCATATATACCATTTCTACTAAAACATGTGAACAAAATGCTCCATGTATGTTTGCCACAAAGGGGAAAAACTCATGTGTTAGAATAATAGAGTCCCTAAATGGTTTCACGTATATAGCAAAATAAAATAAAAGCAAAAGTAAGACTTCCTAGACTAGCTCTACAATAGGGACCAGTAGGCAGCAGTATAAAACTACTATGGCCAAACAAAGCCATAAATGGAAAAGTCAAGGGCTTGACTTAAGACAAAGTCTGTATTTAATGCCAGGCCCCTCCTCTGCTGCGGCTCTAAGTGTTTGCCTTTTGGCTGTAGACTCGTACAGTGTGTAGCCGCTTGGCCCATGGGTGCTCAGCTCATGGGTCCCATTTGGCAAGGTCAGCCCAGTGTTCAGAGCAGTGGAGCAGGTGATGTGAAATCCCTATCTCCACATTGTAGACAACAAGCCACCGAGACATCCACTGGACATGGATGGGCTGCAGGGCTAAGGGTGAAGTGATGTTTTTTGTCATTGGTGTACACACAGTGGGCCCCGGTCCCTACAGGTGGCTGTCATTACAAAGGATAGCATGAAATAGGCTCTGTTTAGTGTTTGTGAGATGCAATAGTGCACATGCATTTTTACCAGTATAATGATCAAAAGAGCATGGACCAATACTAAATAAACATAGCATAAATAAAACATTAATTTGTTGATTTATTTGGTGCTTTTTTGTGAGCAGATTTTCACACAGTTTAAAGGTATAGTCCGTAAACTTCCTAAAATAAGAACGAGTCAAAAATAGAAATAATAAAATACTACTACTGCCTGACCCTGTTCTCAGATGTCAAATAGGTACAGGAGGGAGAATTAGTGAGTTAATTAATTATCATTAATCGTAAAAGTACCAAACTCAGTTCAGTTCAGCGCCTTCATGATATGTAACAGTCCAGAAAGTTGAAAAATATCCAGCCAAGACTTTTTGAGTTATTGTGTTCACAGATTAGGACATTGATTAATTACTTAGTTAATATCCATCACAGAAGTACTAAAAACTTTATGATATGTACCTGTGTGCAAAAGTTGAAACTGATCCAGCAATTTGTTTTTGAGTTATCGCGTTCACGCGTAGGATCTGCGGACACGGACCAACGTGATTCCATTATATCGTCGTTTCACCGATATCATGACTACATGAGCTTTAAACTGGGTAGTCCATGTAAGTAGCCACGCCCACATCTGATAAGTTGTATTGTTGATGATCAATAATCTACAATGATTGTAAAGATTTAGTTGAACAGAAAGGTTACCAGTCCATTGTGTGGCGTTTGGAGATTCAACCCCAAAGCTGCATCAGTCACAATCATAGACACTTAGACCTGACTCCTGAGACAGTGGCAAAGGTTACTAAAAACATCAACTTTTGTTTGGCTCTTAGCACATGCATTCTATATATTCTAACTACAGCAGTATTGCCGATGTAACATACGCGTAAACAATGTTTTGAAAAGCTGCTCACATCCCAAGAGATAAACAATAAAACTAATCACTTTCCATTTGTCTAACTGACTTTTGTTGTTGTTGTAAGCATCTGTTCAGAAAGCTCTGTGCAAATAAAAACAAAGAAAAAGACTCCAGCTTGTATCTTCTTCAGTGAAGGGGTTGTCAATGGCCCAGAACGAAAACAAGCCCGTCTTACACTACATGTGACAAGCCTTTTGTGTTATTTTACAGTATAGAACGCAGGCTTAGTCAACAGTTTCTTTAACATTGGCAGAAGCTGAAACAAGTTACTTATACTGTATTCAAATGTTAAATTCAAGCTTCATAATACAGACGTCAAAATGCCTTGCCAAGGCCAGAGGTCTGATTTGAGATTATCATCCCTTTAGAATTACAAGGATCTATCTGCGTTCTGACTATTTTGGAGTAAATCCCCTTTAAAAAGTCAAGTCACGGCTTGATAATGCAGATACAACTTTACATTTGTAAGAATAAAACTCCAGCTTAGGTGGCTCGGGCATCTTTTTCAGATTCCCCCTGGACGCCACCCTTGGGAGGTGTTCCGGGCATGGAGCAGACCCCGGGGAAGACCTAGGACATGCTGGAGGGATTATATCTCTCAGCTGGCCTGGGAACACCTTGGAGGAAGTGTCTGGGGAGAGGGAAGTCTGGGCATCTCTGCTTAGACTGCTGCCTCTGCGACCCAGCCCCGGGAAAGCGTAAGAAGATGGATGGAAGCATCCAAGAATAGGAAGATGTAAATAACTGAATTTTGCCAAAAATGTCAAGATAGAACCTCAGAAATCTACGGGGACGTTATATTAGAATGTAATTAGACCACTTGCTATGTCTGGTCTGCATATCTTTAAATGATAACAGAGCAACATGTCTGTGGGCTACAGCAGCAGATAACCACATTGGGTAGATGTACCTAATAAAGTGGAGTACATGGTCTTCAATAAAGTGTGGTCAGTTAGAAGAGTTCCAATATAAGGCTAGGCTGCTATATCATTATACTCAGTAGAGGAAAAAGAAATTTTGTTCTTGAAAATGTAAAAGGATATTTCTACATATATTTTTGTCACTTATTCAGTCAGCAGTTAGTAGAATTACATTCCTTTACCCAACATTATACTTCACTCTTCCCTTGTAGCCTATACTGTGAACAATATGCACAATAGCGCTGTTGTGAAGATCTAAAGATGTCTCTGTGCAGCAATTTTCCCACATGATCACAAAGGAGCATATATAGTCCTGAATTGATTTATCTGTGCTAACATTGGTGAAAGGCGTGTGCGACAGTTAATTCACTTAACCCCTACTGTTGTGCTAAGGCAGTTATTGATTGTAGAATTGCTGTGATCAAAGTCTCCAAGGTACGACTACATAATACAGACACAGAAAATATGTATGCACAGGATCACAACGCAATGGTGTGTGAAAAAAAAGCATTGAATAAGACACATGCATGATCAATACGAAGAAATGGTCAGAAAAATAGAGTTTAGTTTAGTAGAGAGGCAGTCCCAGTGGAAAGTCTGCCTTACTAATTAGCTTCATATTCTTCACAGACTTGTTCATTGAAGAGTTTTGGAAGAAAGTCTCTTATCGTTTAGACAACATTGGTCGTGAGAGTACAATTAATAGCCTTTAAAAAGGAAAGTCGTTCATAGTTTTTCTGCAAATATTATTTCTTGACATTTACTTTTTTTGAACTGCTTTTTGGAAGTTATTCAAAACATTCATAAACAACAGAACTCTTTTGATGATACTGTATCAATATTGCAGCGATATGTGAAGGTTACCATGTGCAATATATCTGGGAGCCATCTCATTACCATTGCATGATAGGGTTAATGCCTTGGCCGAGGTCTTTGTTCTCCAAGTATTTCTTGTTGCCCTCTTTTGCATCATGTAATCAGTGCAAGCTTAGTAGACATATATTATGTAGTAGAGTAGTACACGCATAACAAAGCCATTGAACTGTAGTAGCAAATGAAATATTTCACAGTAAACAGCTTATGCAATATCTGAAATGTAACGGCTAAGAGTCAGTAACTTCACACTGAAACAAAAAGCATTAAGGACAATATAGATCTTGAAATGTTTGTGTTATTATAATCATTATCTTGTGCCTTCACATACATTACCAAACCTGTTCACTTTTGTCTATGAGGCACTCAAAAGATAATTTCAGTAAAAATAAAAAGAGTGCAGTCTGCAGAGTGTCCCCCCGGGGTGTACAATACAGTATCACTTTGCTTTTATTATAGAATGAAAAAAAAACCCATCTATGAACACTCCGGCAGCAGGAGCAAAGTCTAGACAGCAGGTCCACAGAGAAAAACCAACTCGGTGTCCACACAAATTGTGACAAATCACTTTGCCCTAGACAATGGAAACGAGGCAATATGGCTTTGATAACAGTGAAGGTTGAGTAAGAAACATTTGTGGTAAATAAAACCATGGTGCACAGAGAGAGATGGGGTATGAGGTAGTAATATTTAATAGTGTGTGTTTGTGTGCATGGACTATCCTTTTGAGCCAGCTCTTACGTGGGACAGTTGCTACATTTTCACACTGACCACAATACCCGAGCAAAGATCTGCACGTTCCCTCATAACAACACCAACGTAGCTACCTCTTCTGCATTCAGTATTGCATGTTCTCTCTACAATAATCCAAACACATGTATATGTGTATATGTTGAAGAATTGGCCATATTGCCCATAGTGATTGAATGTAACAGTGAATGGTTGTCTGTCTGTTACCTACAAGCATTAATGGAATAAGTATAAGACAATGAAATCAATGATCTCTGACACCCACCTTGCCTGTATGAATATGGTTGTATGATTAGTGTTTGGTGGTGGTTGGAGGGGGTGGAGGTCTGTCACTGTGCCCCAGAGCAGCTGTGGTTACAAAATCAGTTTACAACCATTATTATTGCAATATGCCATCATATCATTTTCAACAACAACAGGCTATAAAAAATTACGTATTAAAGTTATGTTTTTTTTCTAAAAATAAAATAAATAAATAATAACAACAACAACGACGACGACGATAATAATAATAATAATAATAATAATAATAATAATAATAATGTCATCTTCAGTGATCTTCACACATGCAGCATATCAACTCTTACAAACAGGGTTTCTTTCCAACTGTTTGGACACTCTTGTCTCTGGAGATTTGGGTCACAGGCTGCACTGGACTCACTGCCACAGCCTTCTGCTCCACTGGTAAACCAGTCAGTCTTCACCATCCTGACCCCTGACCATCCATCTGCACTGTACATCTGCTGCTGGGCTTACACTCATAGAATACAAATGATTTTATACGTTTGTTTTTTGTACAATACAATTATAACATTGTAATGGTTCAAACATTCCAGTATTCAGTAAAATGTGTATTGTTTACTAATCTTGTTCCTGTCCCATTTGATCACATATATTGTTAATAATTCACGCTGCCATATGATTTAGTGTTATGTTTTAAGCAGAAGGTCATCTACCAGCCTTGTAATATAAATCATCAAAACTATGACACAATGAAGTAACTGCAATATGAAATGGGAATTCCTATTTCAAATTGCCTTTTGGATCATGTGCTGTGCCGGACAGAAGATTTTACATCAATGCCACCTAAAGTTCAGATAAGATGGAAATGGAATGAAATACATTGATCACCAAATTCTACTGTGAACGCAGACAGGGCATCAAAACTCCTCTTCTCTTGTGAACGCAGACAGGGCATCAAAACTCCTTTCCTCTTGTGAAGGCAGACAGGGCATCAAAACTCCTCTCCTCTTGTGAACGCAGACAGGGCATCAAAACTCCTCTTCACTGGTTCATGTGTTTTATTTTTTGTACAGTTGATCATCTTCTCCGCTTATTTTGTGTTGTAGGTTGCAAAATGCCAGTAACTATGGGCTTTAGGTGGACTACACTATCTATATACACACATACAATGACTGACAGCCATTTGCTCTCAGAAGGATTCATTCATCTTCAACTTAATCCCAATGGGGGTCAGCAAGTATTAGACTGACAGGCACTAAAAGATAAACAGAGGTGGGTAGTACTCAGTCACATTTACTCAGTTACATTTACTCAGTTACATTTACTTGAGTAACTTTTTAAACACATTGTACTCCATAGAGTAGCTTTACTGCACAATACTTTTGACTTTTACTTGAGTAATAATATTTTGAAGTAACTGTACTCTTACTTGAGTAAACTCTTGTGAATCTAGAAAGAGTAAGA
>JAVQKC010162083.1:0-10773 GCA_036025475.1 Philypnodon macrostomus
TATATATATATATATATATATATATATATTGTATGCTTAAATATATATACACAAAAAATGAAGTTAGGGTTAGGGCAGTATATATGTATGTGGGAGTGTGAATGGGTGAAAGGTTCCGGTTTGTAAAGTGCTTTGAGTTGTCCTGCCTTGGCTGCTGTATATTAGAATTTGTCAGGAAAAGGGTTATTATTGAAGAAAGAATATTTGAAGATACAACATTTTAATAATTGCTTAGGCGGTATTGTTAGCAAAAGTGCTCTTTTTTAATTTTATATATGAAGAAAGAAAGATGATAGGCCACCCTTGTTTATGCCAAAAACACAAAATACCCAACAACAAACCATTAGAAGTCGGAATTGTTCCAGAAAATGTGAGTTTTATAACACTGGAGCGTCCCCAAACCACCCACAGACCAACAGTTCCTTAATCTCTCACACACTTCTGAGAGCAAAGTTATTTAATTTGTCTATCCTCTTAGATGCTAAATGCACACAGTGACCCATCAAAACAATTACAGGCTGTATCATTCATATAGAGGAGATTAACACAATAATAGAGTGTGTATGCTAAATCTACACTGAACAAAACAATGGACCTTTCCCTCCACTTTCTCCACTCAGCCGCTGTCAAACAGGCTCTAATCACCACATAGGACTCTGCAGTGTGGTAAACACCATATCTGTAATAACTCGTGACACACGCTTTTGTCTATGTCATAATAATAAGTGTTTGAATAACTTCTCATGACTTTATGTATGCACTCACTCCGCTTCTGTTCAGACTCGGCCGACTGACACAAGGCAGAGCAGTACGGGGGACACTTCACCTGTAGCATGTATGTAGCAGGTACATATTATGCTGTGTTTCATTTCTCCTCAGAGTTCAGAAGAAAGACCATGGAATGACAGGATCTCCTAAGCGTTAAAAACTTCCGGTTGCTAACTTATGTGAAATAAACAAATACATAACAGCTTGCCGTTAGCAGGGTTAGAACAATAAAGCTAATGCCCCACAGTAGCATGCTAACAGATAAAGGTTGGGCAGTATTGTGGATGACTTACAGAGAAATAACACAAGTTCATTCAGTATTTTTAGAATTTCAGTATTTTATTTTAGTATTTTTTAAATTTCTTGTTGGATTTTTCATCTTGGGGTTCCGACATCAAGGGCCGTTGATAATTACATCTCCGACTTCAACTGGAATGCACCATTAGACCTTTTCACACTAAAGGAACTTAAGGAACTAGAGACTAAGTAAATTGCCCCTAATTAGGAACAGGGTCTTTCTATCCAGCATATATACTATTGATGTAGTTTCACTTTTTTCAGAATTGAAATGTGTTTATGTAGGAATAGTCAGTAAACAAACCTTTAAAAAGAATCTATTTGCAGTATTCTGTAAAGTATATACCGTTGTACATTTGTGTCCTGCAAAATCTTTGGCCAAGTAGCGTGACAGTCTTGAGTTGGTCTCCAGTGCTAGGGGGCATGTATTCTGTGCCTGGCCTGTCTGTGGATGGCAGCTCTGAGATGGTCCAGAGCAGTCCTCATGGCAAATTTGAGTCTTCACCGTGGGACAATAACAAGGCCCCACACTGAAGTCCACCCAGACCCTGCAACCCGAGAGGGCAGGGGTCCCGCCGGCCGCCCAGAGGGGGATAAACGCACCCAGATGCTCCGGCCCCGGGACAGAGAGAGCCAGTAGGGGGGCTGTGGGGTGCAGTGGTCTCTCTGTGGAGTGATCACAGGACAGAGAGCTTTGATGAAAAATGAACAGGGGCAAATCTTTAAGTCTTTCCGCTGCACCTGGCCTCAATGACACTCAAAGGACATCAGGGTTTTGGTCAGATATAATCATAATAATCATAAAAACACTAACCCTAACCCTTGACCCTTCTACCAGTTCTTACTGTTGCCGATTCTTTGGGCTAGACTCCTATATGAATGGGTTAGTGTAATTTTCATGGTATTTGGAGGTGGTGGTAAGAGTGCCATCTCATCTCGTCCATTCTGCCCCTGGACAGCTGTGGCTTTATGTGACTGTTAAGTGAATATAAAATTGACTTGGTTGTAAAATGCTTGAAGAGAGGCCATGAAAAGCAGAATTAAAATTGAATCCATCATTACTGGATGATCATCTGTTACCTCCCTCTGGTCTTAATAAGTTGTGGAATACCACTGGCCTATAGATCCATGGCTCACCCAGCTCTGTCTCCCTCAAATACCTTCACAGTGGTTCAAAGCCTTGCCTTTGCCGAATCTCAGAGGGGACCAGGGGAGTAACCTATGTCAGTAGCAATCGTACCCCGACCTCGTTGATGCCCACCAGACGGCTATCCCCAAACACGCCCTAACCCAGGCCTGTATGTTTACCAGCTCCTGCTTTGGCTTTCCGTGTTTTGACCGTGTTTTCATCCATGCATTTACACACACTCACAAACCAGTCTCTGATGCAGCCGAGAGACGACTAAATGACAAATTTCCCGTTGGCTTTGGTAAGTCTGGTCCTGCTTTAGCTCAGCCCTAAGCGGCCCTGCCACATCGGAAGACCAAGAGTTAAATTAAGGACGACCAAATTTCCTGAAATGAAATGACTGTCGACTCATGTTTGCTCCATCATCGGGAAAGAGTTTGTTTTGCGCGTAACAGTGAGGTCTGGAGTATCAGAGAGGACATGTGTTAGCCTGATATCAGCACGTTTTTGAAGGGCTCTGGGCTTCTCAATGAAAACTTTATAAAGTGCTGACACAGATCTTATTATTGTGAATGAACAGCACATGGGAGACAAATGCCTTTCCATTGACATCTGTATCAACAAATGGAGCCCATTCAATTAACTATGGGCTCTAGGCGGGGTGCATTCTGGACAGTGGCCAGTTAGTTTCAGGGCTAACACAGAGACATGCACAGACATCAGTTTTCCAATAATTAACCTGGGTCAATTTAGAGTCATTTATTGATACGTACATGTCTTTGGACAATGTGAGGAAGCCCGATACACAGAGAGAACCTGTAATTACACAAAGAAAACTTGCAGACTCCACTCAGAGAGCTGCAGAGCTTGACATTAGCATTTAGTTTAGCATTAGCTCATTGGGCGACGTGGTCAAAATTCACCAAAAGCTACCGGCCAGTGCGAAAATGTAAATCAACCCTTACAGTATTTGGAAGGTTGGCTAGTGTTTATGTCAAGCCCTCGTGGGTTGGCTGAGTGTCAGAATTCAGAGGTCAGAAATGTATTAATTTTCTAAAAAGGTCAGTCTTTCACAGGACTTACAATCAATGCATTTATAAAATCTATAAAATAGGGAATTATTTGCAGAATTAGATTGGTTTTCAAATTGAACTCAGAGATATGCTGTTGTAAAGGGTGGTACTTGTGACGAAAGAATAAATCGGCTTAGTGTATCTTCCACATCTGTTGGACCCATGTCCTGGCATTAATGCATCTCTCTTGTGTTTTGCACGTGTTGGTGTGAGGATGGCTGCATGCCTGAGCTCTGTGCTGTTCGTCCGTCCCGCCCTGGGGCAGACAGGCCTCAGTGTTGTTGTCCGGAGCAGGCGTGTGCAGACAGACCCTCACACATGATGAATTGTTTCCTCACTGGGACTGGGACCAGAGCTCTGCCGCCCCCCACCCAGCGGCCTACACAGAATCAAGAGTGTCCGTGAGAAGTGATAGAAGAACAGCAAACGGAGCTGGAAAGTTTTACGACCGTTGCTGTCATGTGCTATTGTTTTGAGCAGAGAGTGGGGTCGGATGTGGTAACAGTGATCAGTAAGTGGTAGAATCTGACCGACAACCATTCTCACTCAAGTGTTCACTCGAAACGAGCCATACATCACTGTAACTGCTGAAGCGGCTGTAACATATTAACAAACTGTGACTTTGCCAAGTGCGCTACGTTATGGTTTCAATTTTGAAAATGCTCATGACCTGCCAAATTTCTGAACACAGTTTGGGTGGAGGCCTCGAACACATTTCCTTCTGGGGTTGCCCAGTCTTCCTCTCTGCATCCACCAGCCAGTCAGGCATCAGACTGCTAATGCCCTTAACAATGGATCTGGCGAGGTGATGAAAGACCTCTCTGAAGGAGTGCTGGACCAAACAATTGATTACCCAGTTTGAGCAACATCCAGCATGTATATTCGGTTGTATAATGAGACCCCTCCCAGGCCTGAAGGTGCAGGGAGCTGATCTTCTCACAACTAACCTGGCACTATAAGCCTGCACTTACCATGCTAGGAACTCTAGGAAAATAGAGCTTCCCAGGAATATGATTCCCAAGCCCAAGCTTTGTGACCATCTTTAGCATGTAGCTCTTAACATCCCACCAATGTGTCTTTGACCACTGCCCAAACATCACTGTACCCTATGGTCTTCTCTGTGGGTGGTGAGTCCACAAGAGCCCCAGGCCGTTTTGCTGGTTAGGTGGTGGCCCTGGTAATGTCAGACTGGGCATTTTCTGATGTATAAACACACTTTGCATCATGTTTGACTCTGTGGCACACGATTCGTTCTAATCACCTGATGTGGGTGAGGAGCTTCCAGCATACACACTGATTTGCCGTATGATACTGTGGCTCAGGTTGGTGTACGGTGAGAGCTTCATGACTGATTAATTACAATTACTGAAGGCCTGATAATCCAGCACAGATGATAATAACATCATGTGTGCTTTATTGCTCTGGCGTGACAAACAGCCTCACTGGGTTTAATGCTAGTAATTGGTCATTTCTCCACCTCTGCTTAAGTCCAATGAGCTTAATAAGTGCTCAGGACAGGTGCTGTTCAAATAAGGTGTGGACAGACAGGAGGAAAAAAAACCCATTTGAACCCAGCGGTTTATCAGATTTTATGTGTCATATTTAGTGGACTGTCCAGGTGACAATTAAGAAGTAAAAATGTACTCTTTACTGACGTAAATGACCATGACAGTGTGAAGTCAACACAAAGTTTTAAAATGTCATGCTTCACACTTCAAGGCACCCAATGTGCTTTACAACTGCATCTATTATTCATTCTTTCCAGAATCACACAATGTTGATGGTGGCAGCCTGTGGTAGACCAAAGAAAGCATGGCAGAAATACTGTACCATGCGTATAGGTCCGTGTATTCACAGGCCAGTTTGTATTTTATGTTTAACAGGGGTTTAACATCACCTATCACAGTAACTGTGGGCTTTAGGCAGGGTGGACAATGGCCACAGAGACAAACCAAAAGGCAACCATACCCATTGTTTTACTTTATATTAACGTCTAGAGATCCTATGGAACTATAAGTGCTCTACCTTTACTTCTCAGTGGAAATATAGCCTTTTCTATGGTCTGCACATTATTGTGTAGCTAGAAACACTGAAAGCTGTAGGTCAAAAGAACTAGCATGACTGACTGCACAATGAAATAACATAACCAGGAAAGTGGTAACATTAAAGTACAGTTGTATTGTGGTAGCCTCAAAGTGCATCAGTATCAGCCCAGGCAGTATTCTTGGTGAAGGCTTATTACCTCAGCTGCTGTGTGTCACATTTCAAAGCCGTACCACCTACCACGAGCTCAGCCACGCTGCCATTTTTTTACATTTATCTGTCAGGGGCCGCGACATGGATCGTGTCATAAACATGTGAGTGAACCTGCTCACATAATGCTCCCTGACACCAAATCCCGGCCCTGTGTTTTCATAGTGAGAGGAACTGCGGGCCGCCGTAAAGAGAAACATACCGGTGAGGCTGCGTCTGTGCCAGTCTGTCAGAGTGTGTTAGAGCTGAGATCAGGGCTAAGTGACAGTGAGACCAAAGGCTGATACACACTGTCATATTCACATAGACTATAGCATGAGAAATATAATCGCGTGTAAAAATCAAACTTTGAAATTTGATTAATTCATTGTGTTATTGATGGCTGATCCCTCGTAGCTCAGCAACTATGGGCCTATGGCGAGGCGGTGGCTAGTTAGTCGCAGGACTGACATTTAGACATACACTGCCTGACATTAACTCTCACATTCTTTTAGAATGGCCATTTTGAGTCTCCAATTCTCCTAACCTGTAACATAAAGACAAGGATAACATGCTCCATCCACACTATACTTATATAAAGGACCAGGTTAGATTCACAGAAGGAGCTACCAACTGAGTTTAGATTATCATAAATTCTGAGGTTTCAAATTACTCTGATTTTGGATTCTTTGTTTCTGGACCTGGGAAACTGGGTCTTAGTGAGAATAATAATTAGTATAAAAAAATTTAATTTATGTGTCTTCTGTAAAATGCAATTTTATTACACAATGAAAAAATATGAATAAATGAATGAGAGCAGACTTCATGTGAAGGTCCTATGCTTTCTGGATTTGGAGGTGCTAGGGAGGGGGGCGGGGATAAGGAGGAACAAGCTTTAGCTCACAGAAAGGAAACATTAAACATGTGTGAATGAAGCAAAACACAACTCCAGGTATTTCTTCATGCGTAATAGGCTCTAATCCTCTACCATAAACCTACATTTTGAAAATGCATATGAATACTTCTTCACTTTGACTATAAATGACCAGGGACTATTGTGGAGGGCCGACAACCAGATGAGCTACCCAATGAAAACTACTACGCAAAAAGATTTGTCCCCAATTTCAAAAAGCACTGTCAGAAAAGGGCTTACTTTTTTGTGGTAGGGTAAATCTAGGGTATTGCCCTCATGCTGACACAGTAAAATAATGCATTTTCTGTTTGTTGTCATCAGTAACGTGATGTGAATTGTTATTGTTTAACCAAAATTGCTGGACATGGACTGGCCATATGTGGCCCCCGGGCCGCACTTTGCCCAGGTCTGGTCCATTGCATTGTTGTTGTATTTGTGGCATATATTGCAGTTTTTCCTGCTCCTATAAAAATCCGTCTGGCTCAGGACAGGGATGGTTTGATGAATGGTGAGAGGGCGGCCTGTGGTCAGTGTGGGGCTGTAATTGGTGCAGTTAGAGCCACAAGAGACTTAAAAGCCTTGGTGCTCTTGACACTGATGGCTGTCCTATAAGGGCCCCTCAGTAGGGCCCTCAGGTCTTTTGATAGGGCACTCGCCGGCATCCTCCAGGGCTGTCTCACCCCCACAATAAACAGGCGGCCCTTTGTCACCGGGGCGAGGGGGGGCGAGGGGGGGAGCAGTTATTATTTTCTGAAGTAATTATAGCTTATTATGTGTGTTTACTTTGGCGGGGGTGTGGGTGCAGGTGTGGGGACGAGTGCCGAGTGGGATCCCTAGTGTCTTTTTTTAAACTCTCTGTCTTTACTTGGGAGCTTTTTGGGAGGTTTTTTAGCTGTAGCATTGTAGCTCCCGTCGCTAATTTCGAGCCAACAAAAGAAACGTGCAATTATGGCCATTATAGCAGCAGCTGCAGGCTTCCTGACTGCTCAGGCTCAGCGAGTGACTGGAGCAGAGAGCTGAGGCCGGAGCGGTATATCAGGGGACTCGGAGTAGCAGAAAGGAGAAGAAAAAGAGCAGAAAAAAGCCAGGAGCGAGAGATAGTGATTCTGCAGTGCACACACAGCAGGTCGCTCGCCCACACCGCTGCAAGCCCAGAACAATGGAGCTGCCATCCCTCAACATGAAGTGTTATGAAATAGTGCTGGCCACAGAGGGGCGGCGCTGCTTCTACATGGAGCCATGTGGCCCCCGAGAGCTAAGGGCCAGAGGACATGATTACTGCATTCACTGCATTGAATCAGGAGGCTCCAGGAGTTAGCACAGGTTTCAGGCTCACACTAATGTCATTTTCATTTTTAAATAAGATTGACCATCTCAATCTTTCTCTTGTCAATGCAACATGAATACATAGAGAAGATAAGTCCACTCGTAAATGCTCTGCCTTCCTCTATTAAGCAGTCTAGTGTAGTAGATAAACTCTTTATGTAGTAGCCCATAGACTAACTTCCTCCAGGTTGGTCAATCTCGGCGTAGTAACACGTGGTGGTCAAATAAAAAAAAGTCAGTCTATGATCATTATGTTGTGCCATGTGTCTTGATGTGTTAGTAGTTGTTTTACAATTATTTGCAGAAAAAGTTGGCTCAAATGAATAAACCAGTGCAGAAACAATCAGGTCTTTGGAGGGGTGAATATGGAGGGTCCCCTGGTGGAGCTGCGCACAAGGGACCAATCTTCAGCTCAGAGCGCAAACAGAAAGGCCTCTCCTCAGTGGCTCTCACTTAGTGATTCTCTCAGTCGACTGACTCCTGGACCTCACAGGTTGTGACTCGACCACAAACATATGCATATGCAGCTCCCAACCAGTTTATACTGCGGTTGTATCTTTGGGCAAGACACTTCATCCACCTTGCCCATGTATCAATATAAGTTTGATTGGTGTGTGTTGTGGGGTCGGTGTGGTTTACCTTCCCCATCTGAACGGGGCAACTGTGGCTACAAGTAGTTTTCTGTGTTGTGGGTAAAAAGACAGTGTTATTGACAAAATGTAGAATTCTTTCTATTCTGCACCTGTGCATGTGTTCTTTTTAATCTAATAGATATTTGAAAATGTTTCCAATATTAATCATTTTTTTTAAAGTGTGGATGGCCAAAGAAAGTTTTTCCATCTTTTTTATGAATATGTTTATACGCAGACTATATGTAACTGAGCAGCAGCTGTAGATCTCCTCAGTTCAGAGACCTGTGGGCCATCCTGGTCTGATTGGGATAATAAGCTGTAGTAAACAGGGATTTCGTGCTTCCCCAGAGAAAACAGTCTGTCACAGCCTCATCAGCACATCTCACTGAAATAATCCAGGACCTGAGACATGGCTATCATGTTTACAACTGCTCAAACTGCACCACCAGACAGACAGACAAACTTATTGTCATAGCTTACAGTATAAAGTATATGGTGGATTTTTCATATGCAGATCTGATAAATGTAATATACAATTAATTGTTTTAGTTATTTTGCAAAACTGCATGACCTGTGTTGTTGTGTTGACTATAATAATAATAATAGGTAAAATATATCTATAGGGAAATGCAGTGTCTTTTAATACATCAAATGTTTAAGCTGCGTAACAGCAGGAAAAGTCAAACTTTACTGTGATGTTGTCTGGAGCAGGCAGATGGACACTCTTGCCCCACTCTGGCTCATTTTCCTCTCATCAGACCCTCGTTGGCCCAGCCAGGGGGGGTTCTGGGGGGGGTGCAGTTCTAAATTGGCCCCGGTTCAGTACTGGGCTCCTGCTGAGGCCAGAGGAAGCAGAGGGCCTGGTCGGTAGCAGGGCAGGCCCGGGCAGAGCGGGCTGGCGGCCTCATGCTGAGACCTCCTCCCGGCCTTTGACAAACACACAACGGATAATCTCTCCTTCAGGGAGCAGGCAGGAGTGGGGGGGTCAGGTCTCACAGTGAGAACAGCTTTGTGAACACTTGTCGCAGAGTTAAAAGATGAGGACCTTTCTCTGAAAATGTTGCTTTGTGTGTTTCATCCTTTTTGTACAACCATTTTATGCAGAATATTCCTTTGGTGGACATTGACTTTAGCAGCACTATGCAGACGTGTTCATATACAGCTGTTTAAAGTTGCATACTTTGAATTTATTAGCTGATTGGACTAGAGATCTTAGCTTTTGCAAATACACAAATAAATATATAGTCTATGAAAAAATAATAAACATGAATGATAAAAGACTGGTGAAAAATTGTAAGCATACAGATTTTCTACCTGGATTTTATTGGACTTTATTACATTGACATAGTAGTAGCTCATGGTGGCTTTCTTATTTACCATTACCAGGATAACATATATGTACTTTATATGATGCCTATAGAAAATGATGCTAATGCCAAGGATCAGGTCAGAAGCCCAGCCACAGAATAAGTTTTGCATCAACTAGCTGAAAAAGCATAGGTTAGATTTAGTAACCCATATCAATATCTACCAGTAACTGCAGAAGTATAGTAAAAACACGGAAAAGGGAATAATTTTCTCAAAATCCTTTACTGCTTCAATATTTTATACAAAAAGAAAACCATATCTGTGAAAATGTGTTTGATAAGAGTTGAACATTAATATTAATATCACAGTCCATATCCAGAAGTCGTCAGCCGCTACGACGTCTCCATCTTGTATCCGTGCTTCTCCAGCTCGGCCCTGTGTGGAGAGAGAGAGAGTATGATTACATGTGGGTGGAAGACTGCTATTGATTGTGAGAACCATTAAGACAAGGTGCTGGATGAAATATTGCATAATGCGTGTTGCTATAGTTCTGATGATTACATATGGGTGCCCTTTAACAATAATAATATCTTCAGAAACAGCTTAATAGCACGGCCGTGGTAATTGGTCCAAATAAAACAATGGTACATTACAGAGCGAGTGTTCTCCAGTGGAAACACGCAGCCACTTATGTGTCAGCACTTATTGATTATGAAGGATTCGAAGCACAGCACAGTCATTAAGATAACTGCAGACTTCAGCCTAGTCTATTTACTCAATATGGGGCTCTACGGTATTAGGGGAAAGACATGCAACACTAGCTTTTCACTGCAGATAGATGAAAACAATGTGGGTTAAGAGTAAATTGCTGTTTCTGGGTTAATGTTTTCTGATGCAAGGAAAAAAAGCACTTCTTTGGTAAATACTCACACCCCCAAACATAACCGCCAAAAAGTTACAACTAAGGGAAGATTTTATAAAAAAGTGATTATGATTTTTGTCCATAATTGAGGAGCTAATAGAGCAGTGGTTCTTTTCCAGCTCATATATATGTATATATATATATATATATATATATATATATATAAAATATTT
>JAVQKC010162095.1:0-12366 GCA_036025475.1 Philypnodon macrostomus
AACAAAACAAAACGTGTACTTAAAACAAAAACGTATGAAGCTGAAAAGCTATTAGTTACTTTCATGTCTTACGCCTCAGTTATTATAACCACAAATTGTTCTAGCCCTGGTACAGTTATGGATGACCTGATGGACTGTTTTGCTGGTATGCATTTTTGCAGCCCTGTGAACCTTAAAATGTGTTGTGTGTGTTGTGGTCAGCAGGGTTCCACTTTGCACCTCTCTGTCCAGATAGCGCTAACTCCTCATTTCTCACTCTGTGGCAAACAAGACAAGGGTAGTCATTGCTGGCTTCCTCTCCGTTTGGCAAAGCTACAGACCACCAATAAACCTGACAATACAATACAAAAACAAGACCTAAAAAACATTCAAGCCATTCATATGTGAGTAAACAGCACTCAATGGAAAGAACACAAGACTTTTATTCACTAGCTTGATCAGTTCACTTTTTAATTTTCATGTAGAATTGGCTTATTCTGCAGTAACTCTTGTGTTACATACTGTATTTATTTGCTCAATTTGTAGCTCAAAAAGCCCAATAAACAAAGTTGGGGATGGGGGGGGGGTGTCTAATGCACCACCTGATTAGACAGTAGCTGCTAAATTCCATAGAGAAGAGCCAATCAGTGATCCGTTTTCATGCAACGCTGCTAATCAAAAACACACCGAGTAGGGGAATGTGTCATGGAGGTTTGACTATGTATTTGTGAAATTAAATAGATATGTAATCTACACCGTGTTCTGACACAAAGTCAGTCAGGTAGTAACAATTTATGAAACGGCAAGGTAAGAATAATACATAGATGATAATATAAATCAGTTGTAAATATCTAAATGGACATTATATACTATAAAGGACTGGAGGTTGTCCAGGACTACTTATACCACCAGCACAGTCCTGTGTAGCCACATCCACAAATTCATAATAGACAAAAGAACGAATGTACGTGCTATAAACCCCAGTGGAAGGATGAGTAATCCACTAATACAAACGCTGGCGAGGGCAAGGACCTCAGCAGAGTCAGGCATGCAGTGCTGCATTCTGGGAAGGTGAACAGAACAAGTATGAATCATAAGGGTATTAGGGAAGAGCTCTACAGCCACTGTTCCACTTGTGCGGAGTCCAAGCCGCGGAGCTAAGTCTCCTAACAGCTGCTCAGGTTTGGAAGGGACGCATCATAGGCATAAAGTGGATCATTGGATCGACCTGGCGAGACTCCAGATAACACTGTTGGCCGAGCATGTGTGCAGGGGACAAGACACAACACACTCTTCCACATGAAAAACTGATACTCATTTGACTCCATTATAAGCCATACTGATATCAACATTGTGTGTAAAGGCAAATACTAAAGATGATAAAATATTGACACTGACTGTCAAAGGTTAAATAGGAACTGGTTTGTAGCCAGCTGAGCACAAAACTGTGTACTTATAAATTCTTACATACCAGCAGCTCCTAGTTGATTGATTCTTGTGATAGCATTGACATACACATAAAGATTATCTACTAAATCATTTTAACTCTACTCACCCTCCCATTCATCATTGCACTAATAACACCTGCCGGTTCAGAACGGTTTATTCTAAGAAAAATAGTTAACATCAACTACTGCATTTCTCATGCATATTTTCATACTGGTGGTGCGCATTAAGTAAAACTGTAAACCCAAACAATCTGACAGCTCAAAGATACAGTACATCTACATTTAATAGTGAGCTGATTATCAATTAAATTTGAATCATTTTTAGTGATTCTAGTCACTTCTCTTAAACAGTGCTTTCATATATGTGCATGACCTACTTATTCCCCCCACTACCTTCCAAATTCAAATTTATGTCCCCTGGTCTCTCTTCTTATTCTCTGCCTCCTCTCCCTTGCTGCATCTGCTCAATGCAACTCTACTGCTTTATTTGTGGTTGACCCAATTTCCAGGTTTGATCCATGCGCCATGTCGAAACAGACTGTGTAGCAGCAGACTGACAGACAGGCAGATCAACACACTGGCATGAAGGTATCTTCTGTGCCCATTACTGTGCCCACCCACTCCTTTGGGAGAGTGCCAAATGCAGCACTACTTCTTTGTCTTCAATAGCTCCAGAGGCAAGCACACATACACACTTTTAATCCTGCAAAACCATTTACTGGTCTGAAAAGAACATGTTCAAGCTTCGTCTATCGTCTTACTGAGTCACTGGAGCAGAGTGGGATGTTAAGACTCTACCTCACTCGGTGTAACCTATTTCCAAGAGTAAACCTGAGAAATTCAACATGTCAGAAAAGTGAGGCATCACTCTGGAGGGCAATGGGGCATTTAGAGGGTAAATCTGCTTGCAGCTTATCCATCTGTCTAAGTGCATCATGACTTGGACTTGAATATATAGCAGATTGAAATATCTGATGGTGTCAGATTGAAAACTAAGGTCTTGTTCTCCTCATAAGACAGAGGCTGCAGCACCAGTCAGGCTGTGTGCTGGTGACTCAAAGCTGCTTTTGCTGCAGCTGATGATGACATATGAATGCCTTACATAACAATAATACATTGTGCAATCAGGGCAGAGGGGTCTAAAACCAGGACAATTGTTTTATAATACCCAACATCTACAGATTTCCACAAAAAATGAGGAACAGACCTTTTCTTGTTCCCCTTTGCATATATGTTATATTGTGCGCGTCTTTAAATAAATGGGAGCAATATCTTGTGTACAATTACAATACAAACACATAACCAGCTCTCAACTCAACACAGCACCTTGGTTCCACCTCACTGTAAGTCTGTACTTTCTCTTGTGCAGCTCTCTCTAGGTCACAGGAGCAGGAGCTGCTGCTGCTGAGTCAACATCACAAGTGGAACACTGGCCTTCAAAACACACACTCACAAAGCCTATATACACAAACAAATGAACACACACTTCTCACACATGACCACCAAGTTCACTGTAGACTATTGCAAGTACAGTAATCCGCTCAGCTACTGTGTCTGGACTTCTCAGGCCAATAATCAGGTTGTTCACATCAAATAGTTGTGAGCATGTGCAATCACTGAACAGGCCTGAACAGAACTTTACAGTTGGTATAGCTCTGTCCGCTGGTATGCCCAGTAGATTGCAGTGTACATATTGTACTAATTGAGTGTGTGGTAATGATAGTACACATGTGGGGCAATGACGGAGCAAGATAAATGCTTATCTTCTTGTACTATTCTTGCAGTCTCCTGACGTGCATGCCTCCCTTCTATACAGTCTCCCTATAGTGCACTATAAAAACAAGGCAAAACACTGAAGCCAGTATTTTGGTGTAGAATTTTCTTTTATTGTTGAAGCATATTCAGCAGGATTTGTCAGAACAGAAGGCTATTTTGGTGCTTTTATATAATATATAGCACAATGTACTGAACTTTCCCATTACATATTTTAGTTTAGCAATAACCAAACAATATATAGCTGTTAATATAGTGACATCATCATAGTGACCTCCGGGATTGAGGCCAAGATAACTGGAGCAGGATAATTTCAATGGGACTTTGATACTTCCTTCTTTGATAAAAATAATAATGGATTACTTACCAAAGATCTCCCCATTCTTGGCGTACTCCGTCACCAAGTAAAGCATGTTTTTGGTCTCCATCACCTGCGAGACAAAAGAGGCAAACGTCGATCGAGCGGGAAGTGGACAATACAGTAATTATTATGCAACTGTTCGCACTCTGTTGTTGTCGTGTCTGCTGAACAACAAATGCATGAATGGGTCTAATTCTGGCCTCATGTAGGAGAATGGAGGTGTGTGGTCGGACTTGGAGGGTTATGTTTTTGAATGGTGCTTTTTTAGACTCAACGTGTTGCTGTGTTGTGTAGGAGGAGGACAGACTGATTTAGAAGCACTCCGGAGACAAACGAAATAGCAATGCAGAGGGGAGATGATCAGATGGAGAGCAAAGGATGAATCAGACACAGAGAGGAGCCAGACGTTCACACTACTCATACCACGCTCATTGTTTAGGACCAATTTTCCATCTGTTATACTGACCGATTCACAGACTTAGGATATGAGAGCCAGTTTGCTCGGTTGGCAAAGACGGTGTTGTGATCCAGCATTAAAAGTGATACATGTTGGATTTATGTGGAAGACAATACAACTGTAATTGATAAGAGTAAGTACTAGAAAGAATGAAGTAGGTAGGCACCATCAGGACACCAACTCTGCCTTTACGGTCATAAATTGGGCTTTACAGAGAGTCGCAATGAACACCTAGAGCTGCCTTTTTTATCCATGTTGTTTACATTAGAACCAGTACAATGCTCATTATCCTAAAATCATCAGTCCAAACTACCACAGGTCGATGGATGCATTTGCAAACTAGCTTGTTTGTTGCACAACATTTCATTACAAGAAACGAAACTGCTGTGCAAGGTAAATGTAAATGTTCTATCAGATTTGAATTATGTTTTTGAGGGAAATTTTGTGAATAAACAAAATAAACACACATTATACTATGAATCTGCAAATATGAATAATAATGTAGTAATATAATCTTAATGTGGCATAACTCTTAAATTAGAAGTTCAAAGATTTTCTGATTTGTCATTTTCTTACAGACTGAGGGCAGCAGTGACGAAGCCATACCACAGAGCCAAACAAAAGTGGGGAACATAGTTGGGTCTGACATGGCCATAAGCAAGTGCTTCCTTTTGGGCCACGGGGCCAACTCAAGTTTATGAGACTGGAAGGAAAAATCACTAATTGACCTGCGCTGATTGGACGGACGGGTCATTGGAAATAATGATACAGACTAAAATAACATCACAGATCGCTGGACTGGAGCCACATGGTTGTGTAATAATAATGAATGCACAATTACTTTCTACACAAAAACACAACACAGGTCTTATGTAATGTAAAAATTAAAACTGACTTTGATGATGAAATAGTCCAAACTTGTGACTACCTGATATACATTACGCTTCAGCTGACACTAACAGAACTTGCAGCAAATGTATTATTGACACAACACTCCATTTATCCATGTTTGGGACTTGCACAAAGTGGTCTACACTAGGTTGTGACCATCTGTAGCTGGGTTTTAATCTGCAAAAAATGTATATTGTCAGAAAGAAAATGTAATTGATAGATCTCAAATCTGTCCAATTTCACATCATTATGTTTTAAGTAATTAGCTTAAAAGAAGTTGCACTGTCTAGTGTCTCAAATACAAAATTAAGATGTTTAGAAAATGAGACAGGGCCACCTTTGCCCAGGCCAAAACTCTGCACCAATGCTCCTAAATTACAGTGGGGCAGGAGCTGTTTGCTAATGCATTAGAAAATTACCTGGGTCGTTGCTACGCTTCAACACCCTGAATGCTGTTGAAGCACATTAGCACAGTGCAATGGCGTGCTCTGTTCTCACACATTATATCAGGGCTCAGCTAAAACAAGGCCTGTAGATGTCCCACAGCCCCTATGTCACCATCTGAAAAAACAGACTTATAATCATGCTAATGCGAAGAGATAGAGGCTCACCTGGTACAATTTAATGATATGCGGATGGTCCAGCATCTTCATGATCTGGACCTCTCTGTAGATCTTCTCCAGGTTGACGGCATCTAACTGCGTCTTGTCAATTATCTTAATGGCCACCTGCAAAAATGAATGAGTACAGTGTTAACAATGAATTGTAAAAAAAAAAACAGCCTAAATAATACAAAAATAACCTTTACATTTCTGGACATTTTTTTAAAATAGCAAATTGTGGAAATGCATGAAATGTATTGTTTAAAGAGAGAGTAATAAGAAGCTGTTTGACATGATACTATTACATAAATATTTAAGTTTAGACAGTGAAAATGCCTTGACATTTGAGACATAATCAAATATAATTAATAGGTGGAGTAAATATCAGGTAAAAACAAACATAAAAATATGCACATTGCATTTTGCTGTTTATTAGCAAGGTTCAGCCAATAACACGGCAATATTAGCTTCTGCCCTTCAGACTGTCTCATAAACAACATTTGAAGAAAGCAATCTGAAGTGCTCCGACTGTGTGAGCTTCAAGAATAAACAACAAAAGACCAGGTCCTGCTCTCAGTAATCACACCATCAACACTAAAACACAGGACTGTCTTGTAGCCAATACTATTTGCTGTGGAACTGTTATAGCAGTCCTGAACTATTGTTGTGGCCTCACAATAGAAAGCTATGGCAATGGCACCCAGTGGCACGGGTCAAGAAAGACTTGTCTGCAGGGCTGCAAACATCCCTATCTCACATCTGTGCAGTTGTGCAGGGTGGTATCTTGCCTTAGTGGGTATGCAGTGTGTTTTATCTAACCCTCTTCAAGGTGAGAGGTATACAAATTATGCTCGATAGCTGTTTTAATGTCCACACATTATTACTTCAAGCGCTAAGTGAAGAGTTAGTCAGAGCATTAGCACACTAAGTTACATTGATTGCATAATGGGACCACCGTCTTCTGCTGCATGGCCCAGTGAGTCAATGACTGCAGCAGGGACAGACATAAGCAGGAGTGCACATGTGTAATGCTGCATAAGGAAAGTAAGCCTGCATGTTTACAGTTCCCAGCAGCTCTGCTGGTCAGAGCCCTTACTGGCAGTGATGTTAACTACAGGAGAAACGTGCTCACTGTCCAGTCCTGTGCCTGCAGGACTCAAGCAGCTGTTGCTTTGCAACAGTACCCAGCAAGTTACCAGCTCACTTTGTATAATTTCACAATGTGGACATCATATTGGTACGAGTTGCTAATATTTCTATTTCAATTATGCATGAAAGTTATATAACTCTGTGAAACAGTAGCATAAGTTAGCATCTAGGCTAACGAGTTTACCGACACAGACTGGGCTAGTCACTCACCTCTGTCTTGGTAATACGGTGTCTTGCCAGCTTGACGACAGCAAAATTGCCCTTTCCTAAAGTGCGCTCGATGTCATAAAAGCCCACTCGGACCGGACCTCGTATCAGCGGCTTTTGAGCACTGTCAGCCATGACCATGCTGTTCTAAATGGGGCTGTGAGTGAAAGAGTAGTAGCCAGACGAGCAGGGACGCACACAAGGGGCTCACACGGGCGAGCACCTACAGTTTGAGTCGAAATAAAAACAAAACGCCCGCTGCCGCCGCCACTGCTGCTTCTGGCGCTCGAAGCGTGTCCATTAAACATAGACAAAGTTGATTTCTGTCGACCTGCCAGCTTGCTTGCCAATGTGGCGACACTTTCCGTCAGTCCTACAACACGAAGCAGGCCATTTGCTGAACCCGAGGGCTGTCACACTGCGTTCCCCAATACAATAGAGCTATGATATTTAAGCTTAGGTACCTCTATCAGCTACAGAGCACACGAGTTGACTTGCAAAGAGGCATCATGTTCTCTGGTTGACGTGCATTGACGTCAAAGCCATAGGGGTATTTGTACAGGGGGCGGGGCTCCACACTTCAGTGCCAATTGGTTGCCAAGACAACCAGACCCACCTCTTACGTCAACCGGTAAAATTGCTATTCTGAAATCTGTTCTCCTGCCTGCTCTCCTTGATTGCACGCATAGGTAAAGGTAACTTTGAAGCAGGTGTTAAATCAGCTGTTATAGCCTCTCAGTGAAAACGCGGTAAAATATTCAGTTGAATCATAATGCATTATGAATCAACCCAGCACAGGTTCTTTTAAATGATTTCTGCAAAGCACATTCATAGTATGACCAGGAAAAATACTGCTGTTGCAGCACATACGCTGTATTATTTAAAGATATGCACTGTATTCTGGCCATAATTTGATTAGTGTGTAATTACACCAGGTTTGTAGCCTAACAGTTAACATAATGTTGTAAACTTTAGGTAACATCTAAAGCCACGAGGCCTCTTTAGTCGACAACGCAGCAGCGCCATCTCTTGGCACAGACATGATATTAAACTGGGCAACTGCCACTTCATTCAGTCAGATGTTACACACAATAACCACGGAGCCAGCCCGTTATACCCACTAGTTAGTATAGATTTAAATGAAGAGTTATAACCTGATCAGCGATATGATATAACTGTACTTGTAGTATTTGCTTTGGTGGACCTATTGTGTCATGTTTATGACATTGGTCACTTTCACAATGACATAATAACATTACATACAGAATCACTGAGCAGAAGTGCAGTGCTCCAACGGTCCTCTCTGTCACGTACAGACTTCCTGAATGTAAGAGTTCCAGATGTGCTCTAGGCATTTCCTGTTGAACTTTCTCCAAGAACACATTTGGCGTCTGCTCTGCTGCGTGCATCTTTCATGACACTGACACACACACCATACATTAAAACCATACAGTTAAATACACCCATGTGCTAACAACAGTTTATATTTAGTTTTGGATGAACACATTGCTGTATATTTGTTGGTTGTATTAAATGGTTGGTTAGGTACTTGGTTTTGAAGTCTTTTATGATCCACTGTCTTTCAGAGTGCACTGTCCAGGTCACTGTCCTATAGCTGTTCTCTGAATCCAAACAGGAAGTCCGACAGAGGGAGCACACCAACAATAGTTAAAAACAAACAAAAACAAAAACAAAGAAAAACAGAGCCACAAAGAAAACAATGGTCCTGCAAATCATGTAATGTATTTTCTTTCTTGAAATGAAATCTCTAAAACTGGTCTCACACTCTCATGATTACCACGGATAAAAATCTTTTAGCCAACCCAACAGTACCATAGTCAGAATACTATACAATCAGATTACAATAATAATCTTTCAAGTCATCAAAGAAAGAAATGCAGAGAGGAATGACATAGGAGCTGTTATATGAGCTGAAAAATTCAAAAAATCTAAAAGCTCATCCATAGATTTCATTTTCCACCCAACCAGCCTGACTTTGTGAGCGTTGACTCTGACCTCTGCATGATTCATAAATGTCATTAGTCACAAAACCTCTCTCCCTGTTTGCACATGGGACATTTTCATAATCAGCACTCTGGAAGTTCATGGGAGGGGGGCGGGAGGGCTTTTTTGTGGTGTCTGCTGTTATGCTGCAGTCCAACACAATGGGTGGCAGTTTGGTAATGTCACTGAAGGCATATGGTCCTTGTACTGGGCAAGATGTGACAGACATCCACTGTTTATGTTGACCGGGATAGCCTTCAATTTCAGTCTTCTGTCTGAAAGTTAGAATACATTTTAGGGCAAACTAACCGTACACAATGTAAAGGACTTTTTAAAACATGTAATTACCTCTTTACATGATTCTTGTAGCAAAAGAAGCCAGCAACTGCAAACAGTGCCAGGAGCAGGGCAGGAATAGTAGCATAGAGGATGTATGAGGTACTGTTGTCTGTGAGAGATTCTGCAAATAAAGACAGGCACCATAAGATCAACTATTTAATTCAAAACAATTATTAAATTAATGCTTTTTTTATTACCTGTACCTGATGACTCCGTATTCATTTGTTCAAATTCTGTGGTGGGGACAATGTTTGACCTCGAGGTTGGCGCTGTAAAAGCAAATAGTGTCTTATGTCTTGTTTTGTCTCATTTACAGTATTGTCCAGTAGTTTGGTCCAGTGCGGCACAGAAATATCTAAGAAAACTTCAAAGTGCACAGAACAGAGCAGCCTGAGTAGTTCTGCGCTGCCCTTTTAACACTAATATGCGTGAGGTGCATAGTAAACTGCCATGGTTTACTGTGGAGACAAAAGTAAAATCTAGTCTGCTGTTGTTCATGCACAAGGTCATGACAAATACATCATCAGATGCCAACTCAGTGTCATGCAGCCACACCCTCGTTTCTAGGTCCAAAGTCGAAAAGGCCAGCTTCCGAGGGTGGGCTGTATTGGGGGCAGTCGGTGATTATGTGCTCGGCAGTCTGTTCAGGTTCGCCACACAAACACATAATTATTTCGAAAATATTATTCAGTTGGTTTTGTCATGAGCATGTGACAGGTCAAGTGAGCCCAAGATCTAATTCTCTGAAGAAAAACATTTTTTTAACATAGAAGCTGCAGCACAGATTTACTCCCTTTTAGCATCAGGTACAATCGTTTTTTAAAGAAAACAATAAAACAGAGATTAATGGAGTGAAAGTAAACTGTCTGATTATTAATTAGCATAATGTTATGTGTACTAAAATGTTTTATGTTGAATTTAACAGCTTTTTCTATGTGTTTTTGTGACAGTTCTTTAGTCTTTTACAATCTATAAAAACACTTTGTGTAACAATCATATACATTGTTGTCTCATTTGTGCTGATTTGATGGACCCCAGCAAGATTAGCGACCACTCTTGTGGAAGCGAATTTGGATACAAATAAAGAAAATATCGAGTTACTGAGCTATTAAACATACCTGCATGCACTGTATTCTTTTCAGTAAATGACTCTGCTTTTTCTGCAAAAGAGAAATCCTGGTTTGTATATTGTATCATAATAAGACATAATGATAAATAATAAATAAATAAAGTGATTACTGTGTTGCACAACACAGACTATACAGTGGCTCACTTTCTGTATATTTGCAGACGTAGTTGTTCTTGGAGTTACAGTTGTCATCATTCCACTGGAACAGGAAGTGTCCCTCCTCGTCTGGTGGTGCAGAGGGCTGGTGGTACAGCACCACACACATTTCACCCCCACATGATGGCTCGTCCCAGTGCCAGTTCCTTTACAATATAAATGTTGACAGAAACGGTTAACCTCTGTGCCAGATCCATACAATTTTGTAACAACCATAAGATTAATAATAAAAGACCTGAACTTGGCTTTGCTTCCATCTAGCCAATAGTACTGTGAGGGGCAGGCTTGGCTGGTGGTCTCTGAGACAAAGCGCTGTGGGTTTCGTCTCAGTCCTAACCAGAAGTCTCCATCTCCAGCCTGTAACTGTTTAATGAACCTCTCGATGAGCCGCTGCTCGCCCTCTGTCTCTATGCTCAGCAGCTCACCCCCGTCGGACTGGCAGGCCCGCCTGGCATCTTCAAAAGTCAGTCTGCGTCTGAAGTCCTGGATGTAGGTCACCTTGTAGCAGGGGCGCTCAGTGCCACGCCGGCAGATCCGTTGACCTGGACAGAAAGAATTCACACACATTCACCACTTCAGAACCACTTCAGTTAATGAGTTGTATTACATAAATAATATTCATAGTATTATTCAGCTATAGCCTATATTTAATACTGGAATTATAATCTTAATTTACAGGTACAAATACACACACACACACACACACACACATACATACATATACATATACATATATATATATATATGTATATTGTGGACGAGGATGAACGTACATATGGGGTAGGCTATCCAAATATGTGGTACTGTAAATGGTAGCAGTAGCCTATATTGCTCCATTTCTATACTGACAATTTTAAAGTTAACCAGTTCACAATCATCGACTTTGCCATGGCAAGTCCACTAAATGTAGTTAAATCTTATAATTGACCCACCTACTACAAATATCACAAGAGCTGAACACTGTCAACATCTCTATGTAGGCTATTCCTATGTACTTCTGATTTACGCACACTTTACGCACAAAGTTAACGCAGTGTCAGAATTTAAGTCCCAACTCTTTCGCTCAACAAGACGAATGGAAACTTTCGCCTCAGTAGGCTATTTAAGTTTAGAGAGAAAAGTCTCACCGTTAATTCTGGAAACAGCTACAGGATGGAAGAAAACGGCGATAACGGCGCCCAAGAGTCTCATAAAATCCATTTCAACATGTTCACCGCTTGTGCTGAAAAACTCCGAGAAATCCAGTCATCTCGTGCGCTGCGATTCAAGAAAGTACGGTTGAAGTTTCTCTGGGTAAACCAAGAAGACTGACGAGGACAGCAGCGGAGCAAAACACGAAGTGGGTCGAATGCTGATGTCGTGCATATGGCGTCTGGGAAGAAAAACACAGTGAGACACAGCAGGATTTCTCATTGGCGTTTTTTCTTTAAGCATGCCAACCCCTTAACCGTGATTTTGTGTGAGGACTGTGTCGCCTCTACCTTATTAGTAAAATTACATTTAACATAATGTAATTATAATGCAATAAAGGGCCCCTTTGTACAACAGTATGGATCATGCATTCTGTATTAAGGCAAGAATGTGTATCTTTTCTTAGTAGCCTACTGTGAAACTATAGTTTTATCATCAGTGTTGATAAAAACAGAGGGCTTGTGGGTGTGTATAAGACACTGATAGGGCCAGAGACTAGGAAAGAGGAGGGGCTGAGGGCGACAGGAAGTGTAAAAGCGAGAGAAAATGTACTGTACTGTAACCCTGCTTATTCCCTCCCTATATCGAATAAAATAGTCAAAACTATCAATAAAATAAACTTTGATTTCATCTGGAGAAATAAATGTCATTATATAGGTAAAGATGATTTGACTAAACCG
>JAVQKC010162100.1:0-10654 GCA_036025475.1 Philypnodon macrostomus
GTAGTACTCAGTTACATTTACTCATTTACATTTACTCAATTATATTTACTCTTTTTAGTTAATTGTACTCCATATTGTGTATTACTGCACAATACTTTTTACTTTTACTTGAGTAATAATACTTTGAAGTAACTGTACTCTTGAGTAAAATCTTGGAAATCTAGAAAGAGTACTTTTACCCACCTCTGTGTGTCATGTAAGAACAGCTTTATGTGAAAAATTTTGTTTCTTGTGTATTAATTTTTGAAAATATTACTTACGTTTTTAGTTCATCTTTAGAAAATATCAAAATATGTTTATTATCTTTATTTTTTTTTGGACAATTACAACAAAATTAAACAGATAATCTCTTAAACCAGTACTTTTCTACTCTTACTCCAGTAATTATGTGAATGAGTACTTTTTACTTTTACTTGAGTACGTTTATTTTGAAGTAACGGTACTCTTACTTGAGTGAAATTATTGGCTACTCTACATATCTCTGGTTACATGTTACAAAGACATTCCTAAAACATGCTTGGTATATTTTTGCTTTTCTGGTATAACAATGATTGACACCTCTTGATGTGACATGTTATTTCACACCTCGAGGGAAGCAAGTCTTGTTCCTCACGTCTACATTAAGGTTTTTATAAATGCTAAAAGTACTCTCTAAAAAGTGAGAAATGTGTCTTTGTAAGCAACAACATTAACAAAGGTAAGACAAAAACAGACTTAATGAATTCATTTACTTCCAACTGATTTAACTGTAAGTAGCAGTAAGCAGTGTTTTGTGGCCATTATCTGTGAATGTGGAAGTGACAGAGTAGAAAAGAAAGGAAGAAAACATCACTTTAAGGGGGTCAAAAGGTCACATTTCCAAAACAAGAGGGCCATCCCTGCTGGGCATCCGCTTTAGAATCTCCTTTGATTGCTGGGATGAGGAGATGACACACCCACTCACTCTAGCACATGCTGAGCAACAAATACCAACACATTTGCAAAGACCTCATTAGTTAACTTTTGCAAAACTGAGAGAAACAGGGTGTCTGTCGTGACACTAATTTAGAGATACAGTGGATATTCCCAAGATTTACTTTTTGTCTGAATTCAGCTGGAGGAGAATTGCACTAATTAGCTCAACTCACCACAATCTCCATATTGTGCTATGATACCACTCTACAGT
The DNA here is from genome assembly GCA_036025475.1 of Philypnodon macrostomus. Lineage (NCBI taxonomy): Eukaryota > Metazoa > Chordata > Actinopteri > Gobiiformes > Eleotridae > Philypnodon > Philypnodon macrostomus. Next base: position 1,166 of record JAVQKC010162100.1, read on the forward strand.
CATTAAACAGAAAACTACTATATTAGACTGTGGTTGTCATGGGAAAACTTCTAGATTCTCTTCTCGGTTCTGGCCAATATAAACACTGGACATGCTTTGACTTTCTCCAATGCTTTTATAATACACTGATAATTGGCGCTCAACCTGTTACTTATTCAGACTTGACTCCTATGAGATTTGAAGTGGACATGAGGCTATTGTCCATCATGTATGAGTGTAAGAAGCTCGTCTTTTGTGCTAATCTATAAGTGGGCCCGATGAGGACAGCTTGAAGTGACTCAGATCCATTAAAATATTCATGAGGATCAGTGAAAACTGGGTGTCACTTCAGTAACCTTCAATCCTTGCTCCTGAGATGGCATAGAGAGGCGCCATAAGACCAGTAGCAGAAAAAAAACATAAATGATAATAAATAAATGACAATATAATAGTCTACCATAATAAAACAACCAAAAATGTGTATTTTGTAATATGATCAAATGAAAAACAGATTTAATTCATGGCAGGTTATTATTTTTCATCTGCATTAATATTACAGCCAGCAATATGACCCATAACAGTCAGGTTTTTCCACTATGAGACAAATGTGGAACAGGAGTCACAGTGGCTTAAATGTTTATTTCTGGAAGCTGCAGAGCATTCAGGCTACATATAAACACTTAGGCCCCAGTGTGTCGTAAAAACTGGTATTTTCACAGATGTCTTGCTATCTGTTTCCTTTTTAACCAACGAGAGCTGCCTTGTAAAATGAATATATGAATGTACAGTAGTAGTGTGTTTCTTTGTTATTGATACAGTTAAACAGTAATGCCAAGCATTTAATCAAAAAGGCCATGGAAGCAGGACAAAGGCTATGGTAGGTGGATTTTTCATTACATTAGGCCTCAACTGTTTTACCAGTGAGCAGGGTCCACAGGGGTTTCTCACAGCATGTCAGTCTACACCAAACTACAGGCCAGAGTGATCTACCAGAGACCATCAGAAATAGTACAGGAGCCTAAAAGCTGTGCAGGATGTGTACTGTCAAATACTGATAGCAAAACCATGTTCATGCGTTGGGTAGCTGGTTAAAAGCCCTTTTCACAGCAGTAAACTTGAGTAAAGAAAATACTTGTATTGTAAGTATCAAGGATGAGGAGGAGTGATCTAGAAGCCATTGTGACACAAAGATTTGAATGAATTGTGTCTGAATTGGCTCATTTCAGAAAACTATTATAATATATTATATATATTATATACTAATATATTGCAAAATCAGCAAACACAATATCCATATTGCTAAAAAGTAAATGTATCGCAATAACGTCATGGTATTTAATCTGTCATGGAACTACACTCTATTAGAGTCTTGAATAACAATGCGCTGACTAAATATGTTTCATGTCTATTTCAAGACTAATTATGATTTCCTTAATTTAGTCCTACTTTGGCCCCATTTGAGTCCTTGTTTAGTCTTAGGTTTTGATTTTGAAGCAATTTTAACTGATAAATATAGGAACTATTTCTGCTTAACTGAATTTGCATCACAATATCACAAAAATATTGCAATATTCAACATGTTTTTACATAGGTTTATATAGTATACCACCAGGCAGAAAGCACTACAGTAATGACTGACAGCTCAGCACTCATCTCTCTCATAGACATGACAGACAGACAGGGATTGGCTCTGACTGTAAGCTTGAAGCTGGCATGAGGCACTTGTCTGATTATCAGTCTGAGACCAAACTGTGTCTCCAAAGCCATCAATCCTTTTTACAACCTGCCTCTCATGGTCAGGTCATCACTGCACTGTCTCACACATATCTTCATCAGTATTATAATTTCCCCAAATTCCTTACCCCATACCAGTTTCTGATTTATCCAGACCATAGATGCTCACCCTTCTATCTTCTGTGTCTACATATTGCCTTTGGGGAACTACATTTTGTGTTTCTGTTCAATAACTATACTTTGTTCACATATTTCTTATCTTCCAGTGTTACAATAGACTAGGGACATGTGATCTTTTCAGTAGAAATTCTAAAATATGTATAATTGTATATTGTAGTCCGAGAATATTATGGTCAAGCAGTGTTTCAAATAGCAAATTTTTCACGCTATTCATGGCACAACTTGGGCTATAGTGAGCACACACACACTCGTCCCCTCTGCAGCTGCTGTCACACCGTACACTGCACAGACTAATGGCTTGCAGTTCCAATCTGTGTCCTTCTTATTGCCATTGTGGAAGTCCAATACCTTTCTCGGCCCCAATAACAGCCTCCTGCAGAAAGGCTGGAAAGAATCAGCAACACAGTGACCTCTGCAGATAGAGTGTGCATGTGATTAATATGTAGCTGAAGAGAGTTATATCAGGACTAGATGTGCTAGCATACACAACATGTTAATGCAGAAAGCTAGTTGTACAGACAGAGGCTTGGCTGTGGATAGCTTCTCTGCAGTAAGTGGTTATTGATTGTAAGACCAGGTCCAGAGCATTTTCTGGCTTCTGAACAGACACATGATGCTGATTTTTGCCTCTTGTACAAATGTAATGTTAGGGGCGGCAGTGGCACAGGGGCCCTGCAACCACAGGGTCGTTGGTTCAAATCTCTGCCCAAGCATATACCCTTGGCAAGACCCAACCCATATTGGTGGTGGTCGTAGGTGCAGACTGGCAGCCACACCTCTGTCAAGTGTCCCCCCAGGGCAGTTGTGGCTACACAAGTAGCTTACCACCACCGGGTGTGACTGAGGAGTGAATGAATAATGCAATATGTAAAGGGTGAGAAAATCGATATATATAAAACCATCAAGTAGCAACATTTAGGATCAGGTAAACTGAAGCATGTTAGTGTGATTAATACTGGATAGTCACAAAAGTCACGACTAATGATCAGAGATGGTTGTGTAGTTGCAACCACATGGCACACAGTAGTACATGCCATATAATAGTAGTACATGCCATATAATAGTAGTACATGACATATAATAGTAGTACATGACATATAATAAGCCACCTTTACACTGGCCAATGCATGTTTTTCAAGAATGGAAAGATCACATCCATTTTGCTTTTGCTCAATATTAGTGAGTCACTTATAGATGACCTTTTAATCTAACATGGGCTTCTCTCCAGACCCCTCCTTAAATTCTCACCGGGAAGTCATTAAACCATTGACCAATGAAACATGTTTTGGTCAGAGTGCGCATGGCTGGATCAACATAATAAAGTGGTTAAAACATGTTTGTGAAATATACACGTAACTATGATTCTGCAGTGAGCAATTACAATAAGCCTTCCCATAACTTCCAACAGACAATTTAAGACGGCATATTTTTTCCCTTGTTCATAATCCTTGTGGTCAAGTATATAGCCACAGTAGAGTTTTTTCTGCAGTCAGTCCACGCAGTAGCACTTATGTATTCCCATGAGAACCATATTTTTGGAGACACTGTATTCCCAATTTCCCCAAAGTAATTATTCATTCATCAGTTACAGAGCAGATAATTAGATAAGCCATAAAAGGCTGCACTGCAACTATAACAGTAGCCATTGGTCTGTGTATAAAGATTTCTCCCTCAAGTGTCACACATAGCAGCTGAGTCAGAGAAAGCCCAATGTTGCTACCATAAGACACAATCTTGAATAAAAAAAACAGAGTAACTTAATGGACCACCTCATTTTGAAGTTGATTTAGCGAATCCGGCAGGAGGGTAAACAAAGGTTCATTTTGACACGGTGGCACGTGACTCAAAATATATTTCTCTTGGTGGAAAAAGACCAAAGAAAAGGGCATTTTTGCTTACCATTTGACTCGTCGAGCTGTTCATCATATCCATACAAAAACAAACTGGAAACTCAGCGAGCTGCAGACAGGACGCTTTACGCAACACCGATGTCCGCTAAACGTGTCACACACCGCGGTATTAACTACTTCAAGGGGCGCCTCATAGCAAAACCCAGCCCATTCCCAAAGTAACAGTGTGTTATAAAGCTCAGAAGTTATAGGACCCAAGCGTAGAGCACAAACGCCGCACTTCGGGACGTGTGGACCGGACCAACCATGTGTCCCGCTCTCTTCATTCACCCCACGTCGTCGAGTTGCTCCGCGGCTGCAGTCCCTCTCACAATCCGAGGATAGAGCTGGCCGACTGATGCACCAGCCCTGAGCTTGTGTTGAGGCGACACAGCGAGTGAGTGAGTGTGTGTACTGCGGTTAATCCGTGCGTAGTGCCTGCGCGCACAGTGGAGCCGAGTAGCCTGTCATTTGGAACAGCGGTTCTCAGCGGTGTCCAGAGCGAGGCAGGCTCCCTGAGGGACCGTCCCAAGGTCGGTTGCTGCAGAACAGTAAGCTAGCAACTGCGAGGAGGTCACTCATTTGTCCTACATGAAAGTACAGCAAATGATGAATGTGGCCGCGCAGGATGTGTCCAAGTACTTCTCAAAACACCAAGGGACGCTTTAAAACTATTTGAGGAGATACAAAAATAAGACTGATTTGGCATGCTCCTTGACTGGCCATAGTTTGGAGTGGGTCAATCTGATTCTTTGTTGCTGCACCGCCCCCATCTTAGAACAGGAGCGTTTATGACTCTGCATTTTTCATGATTGTTCAGGAAAAACAGTAAGATTAAGATATAGCTTACGCAGATTTAATGTAATAAGACAAATAGAACAAATAGTATAACCATATTAGGCCTATAGACATATGGTATAGGTTATCCATTCAAATAAGTTCAGTGTTGTTGACAAATAATTAGATTTATCAAAAGCCAATATTTATATACAGGCTATATATGAATACAATATAGTATAATTATGCCCCTTCCTTTTCAAAGTGACTTGTGCTTGGCTTACACTGTTGGTATGTTGAGAAGTTGTGCAACAGAGTGCATCGGCTTGTCAGCCAGTGATGTATGAGAGTGATTTGTGGGCAGGTGAAAAAACAGATAGCACAGCACAGCCCTGCTGGAATTAAGTGTGTAATAAACAGTGGCTAGTGTGAGTCAGCTGACAGAGAAACAGCAACTAACAACCTTATGTTATGTTGAGGAAGAGAAGTTTTTGAAACAAAACAATGATTTATACCAACACAGAAGACAAATGCAACAGTAGAATAATCGGCAGTGTTTTTGTGGGTGGTCTAAGAAGTGGTATGAGTCCAGAGATGCAGCAGATGATGAGTAGGAGGATGAAGATGGAGGAGGAGAGAGTCACTCTGTGGGCAGCCTTGGCTCATAACACAACAACAACAATGTCCATCTCATTTGTGTAATAATACATCTGTGTGGGTTTAACAGAGGCACTTATCTGATGGCATTTCATCAATATATGACGAGTGGACCATGCCAAAGACCCAAAGTTAAACCACCAAATCTAATTTCACTGATATTGTCTTCCTTCTCTCTGCTGATCAGAGTGAGTAGACATGCAGCAAAAACAAGATGAGCCTCGATAGCTCTGGATTTAGAGCTGTAAATATCCACTTAATCAGATTAGCCTTCATCAGCAACAAGCTACACCTGGGAACAAGCCAGAGAGGTGGTGGTGCCAACAAATGTTTTATAATACAGTTAATGATAAGAGCAAAGACTGCAACAATACAAGAAAATAATACCAATAAATCAATGTTATTTTAGCCATTTAACATAAAATTAGTAATAATGATCAAACTAACCTACTCTGTCTTTTTTTATGGCTTAAGCACTTCCTATTGACTCCCTGGCATAAGTGCTTTTTACTAAAACACCTTTCCTTGCACAGAGGAGTTATTTACAAAAGATTACTAAATATATGACCTGTATACAACGCAGTTCAGTTTACATGCTTACAGTACTTATTTTGCGCATGGACTGGTCAACATAATTTTGCCCCAGTGAATTTATAACAATATATGCAGCTAATGCTAACACAACTGCTACATAAATAGTTGTATTAAAATAATAGCAGTTAATCTGTAAAGCTCAAAATACTTCAGATCACATTTATATCTATATTCTGAGAGATTTTGTTCACTAATGTGTCCCACTGAACCAGAGCCATTGTGTCACAGACAGGACCATCACAATAAACCAGGCTAATGTAGTCTAGAAAGATAGCTAATAATATAGATGGCTAATAATATTTTTGTATTAATAGTTAATTACAGCAAATGTATTAATACTCATTCTTACGTTATATAACTGTGAAGTGGTAAACAGACTTTCAATGGACAATAATAATCCTCGTCTGGTGCCGTTTCTTTGAGTTTTCTATAATGTTTTCTTTATAAATAACTATTATTGATTTAAGCAATACACTTTTATTTTTCTTCTGGTTTGATTGGTTATGACAAAAACACACAAAAGTTGGGCATTTAGACAGTGTTTACCATTGAGCGTCTACTTCCTGACCCTTTGCACAGCATTGAATCCTTGTTTATAATTGAGAAAGCCTAAAAATGTATTTAAAATGCAGTATAGTTCTTCCCTTCCATGTCCATAGCTAGATTTCCTTAACCCTCTCTCCACACAGCTGTTTGTATATTGTGACAATCTTTGTCTCTGAAAAGCCTGAAAAGACATGAACAGACTTGTTAAATTCTTGATTCAAATTGTCACAACTGACAACCATAAAAACAAGCGCTCCTTACAACACTGTGTATTACAATATGAGGCAAGTAATAAAGTATTATTAATCCTGTAATTAACAATATATTTGTTATGTTGAGTTAGCCATAGGTACTGAATCAAAACAAATGTTAACAATTCTGCATTGGTTAACATGGTCAAACAAAATGTATATTTCAATGGTGATTAATAATGTTATAGTAATGCTTTGTAACTAATCTAATAGCCATTTACTGATCCTTAACTAATACTAAATGAATGATAATAGTGTGAGTGGAGAGTTATCCAATTTGATTAGTGGGTCAGGGAGTGAAAATAATACATTGTAGCGTACTATAAGCAAATGTTTGAAAAATGTTCCACCGTCTATAGGAGACTCCTCCCATTTACAGAATGTACAGTGTCTAGAGTATGTACATTAATAAATCTTAATGACAGCCGTGGTCACCAACAGCGAGCACAAGATCAGTGCCTAAAATACAGCAATGTAAACCTACAGTTACTCAGCAGTGCGCCCCAGTGACACACTGACCAATGGCTTGGTGGAACTGGGGTTAACAAGGGTCTCTAAACCACTGAGTTCCACTCTCAGTCATAGTGAACCGGCCTTCACTTAGACCCAATAGAAATCCCCCCTGCACTTCTTCAGACTCTCCCGGAGCAAAGGTAAGATGGATTAACCCTTCTGACTTAATGCTCAGACTGGAAACACAGTGACATACTGAATAGACACCTGTCAAGTCTGAGGACTAATCAACCTGAGAGGGATTTTCAAAGCTTTGACAATGGGTAATGGTTTTAAGAGGCTTTAACATATGGAAAACTACCTATACTATGACATTAATTAAATGTGGCGTCTATAGAATATCTTACAATTCACCACCCGGTATAGTTCCGCAAACCTAAATGAGTCTGTCTGTGATTAGCATGAAGAGACAGAAAGATGTGAGAAGCCCACAACCACTGAAAGAATAGTGGGAGTAACCTACCTGTCCTTAGAAATGTATAGAAATGTGTGGGGCCACGGTTTAGCTCAGATGGTAGAGCATACCCTTATACTGGTACAGAGCTAATGGGCCTACAACTTGCCTTGGCGTTGTAGGTTTGAATAAAGTCACATCATTGCATTTTAGGGGTGGGCGATATGGTAAAAAATAAAATATCATGATTTTACTGACTTTGTATTTTTGTCTTACAAGTACAATTAATGTGATCACTAACATAAAACCTGTAGTATTTCAATCAATTGTTCATCATAACACAATACTATCTATTTACTGTTTTTAATGAACACTGGTATTGTTACAGTAAAATTGACTAGCAGATTGAACCTTTATATCACAATTCAACCTTTTATCACCGTATGGCCCACCTCTAATTTAGACGCATCTACTGATTTGTTCATATTGTATTTTGTAAACTAATAAAAATAAACTATAAATGAAATGAACCCATTATTTACAGTGTTTTGTGTTTTTCATGTCAAGTCCATGCCACTTTCATATTGCCCAATGCAACTTTTCCTAATGTCCCCGAGCTTTTGACCCGGGGATGACATCACCCATCTGGAGCGTCGTTCCACTGATCTCATCGCCGTGGAGACACAGAGCCTGTTTTTGTAGTAAAGGGGTTGTTGTTTGGGGGTCTAAACTGCCCCGTCATGCCTCTCAACACCTCATGCAACAACAACAGCCTGCTTTGAGCACCACTGGCCCCTCTGATCTACCTTAACCTCCTGCTCCATACTTCAGATGACCCGCCCCCAAATCTGGAATTCCCCTGTGACTCTTTGCCTGTGGGCTTTCCTCAACAAACCAACCATAAATATAGTCGAGGCCAGGAATCCACCACAGAAGTCACATAAAATATAAACGATAGTCTCGCTGTTCTGTTTTGTGGCGAGAATAAGGACTTCAGTGTGTGAGCTTGTGACGGTTTATATATTGATTGATAAAATGAGAGCTTTATTGGTGTGATAAAAGATTATTTAAAACAGGGGTGGGCAAACTTTTTGACTCAAAGGGCACATGGGGTTTAAAAATGCACCATGTGGGCCGGCTGATTTCTATATTCTTTGTAAACTGCAACCATTTCTTGACAAATGAGACATACAGCCTTAGATTGAACCTCAATGAAAACATATGTGCAGTTTGCCCACCCCGGATCTAAAACAATGCCACCACGTCACCTCCATAAATGTTAGAAGACCTTGTCACGTACTTGTGTTCTGTTAAGCTGTATATATATATTTTTTTCAAGTTTATTTTGTCATTTGCACATTCAACACAGGGTCAAAAAATGCAATGAAATGCTTTGGATCGGAAGAACCGTTAGACTCGCTAAGATAGTCAGTGATGGAACATTAAGTCTGACTTAATTTTTTAGGGTGACTTAATATCTGGGATTTTCTGTTCAGTTTCGTTTTTGTTTACTGACTCCTTGTGGCTGGAGTTAGAAACACGGTCCTACTCTATCATAATGGTACAAATTCAGGGATTTCAAACTGATCTTTTGTGCTAATTGTGTGAGAGACAAAAGTTAGAAGAATCTCAGGGAACAAAAGCAAACAGGTCACACTGGCGTAGATGAATAGCAGCCATAGAGAAAAAGAAAATAAAGGTAGAATCTTGGAAGATTAATCAAAATATTTTTACATTTTTCAATAATTAAAGCATGCACTGGCAGCTACTACTTAGTAAATAATAAATTGCCTGTATAATAATAATAATAATAATAATAATAAAAATAATAATAAAAAAATATAATGAGGGAATTCAAAGGAATGTGTTTTGGCTCAGATATGACTGTTTCTTCTATGTCAAGACAGTTAGTGATGTTAGTTTTAACACACCTTTAACTGAAGCAACTGCACAACCTCACAGATGAACCAAACTT
>JAVQKC010162135.1:0-12931 GCA_036025475.1 Philypnodon macrostomus
TGAAGCTCATCAAGAGAATGCAGAGTGTGTGCAAAGCAGTAATCAGAGCAAAAGGTGCTACTTTGAAGAAACTAGAATATAAGGCGTATTTTCAGCTGTTTGACACTTTTTTGTTAAGTACATATTTCCACATGTGTTAATTCATAGTTTTGATGTCTTCAGTGTGAATCTCTTTGGTGTGTCCAAACTTTTGGTCTGTACTGTATATTCTCTGTTTTACTCTTTTTTTTTATGGTATTTGATGGCTATTCCATTTTCTAGTTAAAAGGACAAGTATAAATTGGTAGGGGTTAGAAGTAGGAGCGGGCAATATGGTAAACATATAAGAATAATAAGATTAAGATCACAATTTAGATTTTATCACAATTTAGATTTGATCACAATTTTGGTTAACTGCTGTCAGTGTCTTCAGAAAACCTTCTTAACTACATCCAATACATCCAGTGTTCATCATAATACTTAAAATACAGTAAAAATGACGAAGTGAAGAGCAGAACATAAATTAATGCACGATTCAACGATCTTCCCAGATTAAGCCGATTCTCCTAACTTCATATCACGATTGGATTTTTAATCACCATATCGCCCACCCCTAGTTAGAAGTTCCATTTTGGACAATTTTGGTCAGCTGCAGGTTTTGAATGTGTCTATTTCCAGAATGACAGAGCAAACGTTTGACACCTTGAGGATATGGGCCATCGTTCTGCTGTGTGCTCTGCGGCTGGCGATGATGAGACACCATCTACAGGCCTACCTCAATCTGGCCCAGAAAGGAGTGGACCAGATGAAGAAAGAAGCTGGACGCATCAGTACTGTAGATCTGCAGAAGATGGTAAATACTATTTATTTATTTTATATTAGTGATGCACAGATATATCGGCTCAACATCGGTATCGGTAAATTTTGACTGATCAGTATCGGCCTGTACAGATGTCTGATGTTAACCTGTTCCTATATTTAGGTTTATAAAGAGTCAGAGAAAGGAAAATAATAAAGGGCAAACAAATACAGTTCAAACAATGTGAAAAAAATACATACCATGGCAGCATAGGCTCTATATAACTACAGTAATAGTTGACTCTAAATACATCTTAAAAGGTCTAACTTTGAGTTTAATCAAAACAAGCTTCCTGGTTACCTGTGAAAAGTCTACATTTAGGGTGACTAAATTATACATTCATATACATAAATACATTTAAAGCAGTTATTCATATGTATATTTCAGAAGAAACGGCCAACTGAAACATTTACAAAATATTGGTATCGGTATCGGCCAAATTGGTAATTGAAATATCGGTATCCAAGAAATTCCATATCAGTGCATCCCTAGTGTATATATATATTTGAACTTTATTTAAATGTTTGGTCTTGACCTGTTGCTCTTCTGAATACTTTTTTCAGGTTGCACGTGTTTTTTATTATTTGTGTGTCATCGCACTACAGTATGTGGCACCACTCATTATGTTGCTGCACACAACTTTGCTGCTAAAAACGTTAGGTAAGTCACAACAATTGTTCAGCTTTTGCTCCCTTAACATTTAACAGCAGGAGCTAAGGACAGAGTTTACCGATGAATATTAGACCAATCAGAAATGCCAAACATGTTCTTGTGTACGCAGGGTTCTTCTGGTGGTATTCAGGGTCTTTTGCAGTTCAAGTAATTTGGAGCCAGTTTTATTTCTGGATTTTTCCTAGTCCGTTTTTGTATTCTGTCTAGATTACTCTGAGCTTACTCATACTTATAATTAGGGCTGGGCGATATATCAATATAATTTTAGTCATGATATAAATTTCACTTTTTTGTTTTCTCTCTCTGTCTCTCTGACTCTCTCTGACTCTCTCTCTCTCTCGCTCTCTGACTCTCTCTGTGTCTGACTCTCTTTCTCACTCTGACTCTCCCACTCGCTCTCTGGCTCTGTCTGTCTGTCTCTCTGTCTCTGTCTGAATGTCTCTCTCTGTCTCTGTCTGTCTCTCTTTCTCTCTCTCTCGCGCTCTCTCTCTCACGCTCTCTCTCAATCGCTCTCTCTCTCTTGCTCTCTTACTCTCTCTCTCGCTCTGACACTCACTCTCTCTCTCTCTGACTCTCTCTCTCACTCTCTTACTCTCTCTCTGACTCTCTTTGTCTCTCTCGCTCTCTGTCTCTCTCTCGCTCTCTGACTCTCTCGCTCTCTGACTCTCACTCTCTCTCTGACTCTCTCGCTCTCTGACTCTCACTCTCTCTCTCTGACTCTCACTCTCTGACTCTCTCTCTCTCTGACTCTTACTCTCTGACTCTCTCTCTCTGACTCTCTCTCTCTCTCTGACTATCTCTCTCACTCTCTCTGACTCTGACTCTCTCTCTGACTCTCTCTGACTCTGACTCTCTCTGACTCTCTCTCTGACTCTCTCTCTCTGACTCTCTCTCTCTGACTCTCTCTCTCTTACTCTCTCTCTGACTCTCTCTCTCTGACTCTTGTAGCTCCCTCCCTCCCTCTCTACAGTGTCTGTCTGCTGTCCGCTTCTTCTGTTGCTGTAAAAACCTCCCTCTCTTTTGTTTGTGACAGTAAAACAATCAGCTGGTCTGAATTGTTAGGAGTGTTAAGAGTGTTGGGCCATTTTCCCCAAATGAATTATCGGAGGGTAGCCAAATATATCGAGAGATCATTTTTTGTCCATATCGCCCAGCCCTACTTCTATAATATAAGTAAATATAAGTCCAATGTAGTAGCCAAAGTTAACCTCTTACCTTTTTGCGGCAGGTGGACATTCATGGGGGGTCTACCCAGAAGAGGACCTGCCTTGCACTGTAGACATGAACTCTGCTGTATCACCAGAGTCCACCGGCCAATCAGGAGGCTCTGTGTTAGAGACTGAAGCACGGGTGTCTGTGGCCCAGCTCTCTGTTGCGCTGGGAGGCTTGAGAACTGTCTTTAGCCCACTGATTTTCCGGGGCCTCTTTTCATTCTTTACATGGTGGGTCGCTGCCTGCCTGTTTTCCACATCCCTATTTGGGCTATTTTACCACCAGTACCTTATGGCAGCATAGCATCAGCAGCCCAGCGGAGAACCCTCTTAAAAACTACTTCTGTCGGGGCAGAGACCTAGTAACCACTCCCTCAACTCGAGACTGACCATATCATTGGACCCCCCTGGTTCAACTTACAGTGCTTCCTTCAGACTTGACATGTTTTTATTGCTGTGACCACATCATTTTTGGAGAGCGAATGAAGATTTCTACACTTAAAAAAAAAAAAGAGAAAAAAGAAACATTGATTCAGATTACCGTAAAGTCTATAAAATGTGCTCAGAGCGTTGGCACAGCAACCAAAAGTCAAGATTGTGACCGACATCTGTAATACTGAATGGAATGAATCACTTAGTGTGGGATGACAGTTATTTCAAAATACAAATGAATGCCCTTTAAAACCAGTTGGTACATTTTTCATTGTTTGTATGCTTATGTTTAGGGACCACAACTCAACAAATTTACTTTTACTTAACATAAAATACTAATCATATTCCCAATTTTTATTTTGCGTTTTTCTACTTTTAATGTATATCCCTCGTATGGCCAACTTGAAGTGTTTTAAGTCTTAAAAGGTACGTAAAGGCATCTCTGTTTGGAAGAGAGAAGCAGCCTATGGTCACATGGTTGGTATAAATGCTTTGGGAGGTTGACCTTCAAATCTATCAGCTCAGTATGTTCCACTTTGCATTGGTCTGCACAGCATTTTTCAGCTCTAATACAACGGCCCACAAATTGAGGCTGTGTCCCCCTTTTTGCCTCATGCCAGCACTACAGACACTGGTTAATTTAAAAATCTGTACAATTATCGATGACAATATTCAGTTTGGCTGTGTTTGTTACATGTCCCACTTAAACAGGTCTGCATATGTTGCTCTAGTATGATCTGGCCACTCTACCAGAACACAGGACGATATACAAAAAACAGTGCCTGGAGAAGAGTAGTGGAAACCTGCCGTATAAGAACAACAGCTTTGAATAAACAGTATCGTTCTAATAGATGTTTGTTTTTACCTGAGCCATGTGGAAGAAAATTAAACAGGGTATTTAAGATCTTGTTTGGTGGTCTGACTAATAAAAGGGATAGCGCTGCTTATAGACTTACCCCTACTCCAGGTCTATGCTGTATTCTTAAAGGGCATTATGAACTTGAGGAGGTCAGATAGTGTTGATAAGCTAATATCTTGATGATTTTGGCTTATTATCCCATGGGTTTGTTTCTATTCTTTGTCTAAAAATGTGCCAACTGTGTCTGAGTGTTTGACTGGACTTCAAACATGGCTCTGCTGTTTTGTATTGTTTTCAGTGGTAGGATTTGTCATATGTAGGTAACGGTACACACAAAAAGAATGTAGGGTGCCAGACAGAATATACAATACTGTGCAAACACTTTAGGCAAAGTATATGAAAATGCAGTGAAGTAGCGTTACTTTTGGTATGATTTTAGCTCCAAAAACCTGATCTTTAACAGTAACAACAAAGAGAGAGAAAGATGTGAGCAGCCTACGACCGCTGATGAATTTGTGGAAAGATTATTTGTCCTCACTTTGTAAACTGGTGGAAATAAATGGAGAAATGTTTTTGAAAGCTTATTTATTTATCAAAAAGTGTGTCTTCAAACCTGCCTAATACATTTGCACCGTGCAGTAGGTCAGACTTCTAGGGGCTCACTGATGCCTTATGGTTTCAGTCCAGAAGCCCTATATCACATTAACAAGTCTTTTTTTTTTTTTTACGGGAATATGCACATAATGAATGTATTAATCCTAATTTCTAATCTTTTTAAAGTAATCATTTGAAAGAACTGCCATTCACTGTACTTCCAAACTCTCTCCGTCTACTACCTGCTAAATGTGTCTTTGAGAATTGCTGAACGTGTGGGGGATATAAACATTAACATTTTATTATATTTGTGTTGACCTAAATCAGTTGTTCATGAGTTTGACAAATCGTTTTCTTATTTATATTATTTTAACAGCTAGTTGAGAAGTAGCTGGCTTACTTTTGAGACTGTATTTGCCGAATCTGTTCACCACGAAGTGTTTTGTTTATTGTTGATTTAATGAAGTAACACACTGTATTTATTTTCTGTTTTCAACTTTTGTCCTAAATAAATGATGTTCTTTAATATGGTTTGCCTTGGTGATTTTGTCAAATTTCATGAAATCTTACAGAATGCTGACCAGACCAGATGGTATATGGTGATCTCAATTTCAGCTTAATGATTGTATCAAATTGTATTTACTACAGAACTTGCAATAAATCTGGTGTTAAAAATGGCCGATTCCTTGTCAAATATAAAGGTCAGTTTTAATATTTTCACTTTTCCCCTTCATCACCCAAATCATCTGTCATACAACAATTTGCATTTTGATTGTGTCCCTTCCTTGATGGACCCCTCTACATTTATCCAAGCTTGGGGCCCTATAGCACATGTGGTACACTGCCTTGGGATGCCTTGGGGTTGGATTAATTGGTCATTTTGAGTTTATGGGAGGCAAAATATGTCCAAAATGTTGTAAGTTCTTTGTGTTAGCTGTGTTCCCAGACAGTGACTTCTGGAAGTACAGGGTCATGCATGTTTTAATGCAGAACTGCTTGTGAATCCAGGTGTCACGGGCAAATAAGTCTGCCTTCCAACATCGCCCCCAGTCCTCATACTGAAATGTTGTCAAATAACCAGATGCAGCTTACTTCCTTTGTTCCATCCTTCTGGAGACATGTTGCATGCATCAGATTTTAAAATGAGCTATTATTATTTTTCATAAAACTCCCAAATATCTTCCACTGTGCCTCTATTTCTTAGTTGTAATTGAGCTTGCTTTTTTAATTTGAACATCAAGAGCTATAGTTGGATTCGCTCTTTTTCACTTGCCTCTTTACTGAAATTATTTTGGAGTCGCTCTACTATTTCAAAAGTTGTCTGTCTTCTCAAAAAGGATAGCATCTCTGTTCATGATAAGCTTATAAAGACGTGGAGATATCACAGTCTGGGATGTTAATTTATTCACACAGCTACTGAAAAGGCGAAGATAGAGTTGAATTTCTTTCCCCAGAATGCATTTATGAATACCACAATCAACATCAAAAT
Source organism: Philypnodon macrostomus (assembly GCA_036025475.1). Lineage (NCBI taxonomy): Eukaryota > Metazoa > Chordata > Actinopteri > Gobiiformes > Eleotridae > Philypnodon > Philypnodon macrostomus. The sequence continues at coordinate 6,096 of JAVQKC010162135.1, forward strand.
CATATTACATTAAAGTATTCAAATATAATAGTTTTACTGCTTGCAGCCTTGACACCAAATTCCACACTATTCACAAAAGCATGTAGCTGTGCCCAGTTCACTTACTAGACCATCCTGATACAAAATGCCTTGACTAACAAGCTTTTCAAAGCTTTTTTTGATCCACTGCATAAATATGTTTACTGTAGACTTCAAGGTCTTGCCAAAGATTTTTGAAATTGTATCTTTTAACCTACACTCGAGGTACTTTTGTGCAAAGCTTGCTCAGTAATGGGAGCAATTGTGTCTTGGCATCATGTAGTATCATAAAAAAAGAAGGTCTAATCATCTATTATTGATTTTTGGACAGTCAATGGCCATCGATTTGCTTTGCTTTTGTTTGTAAAGGGGCTATTTCGTAAAAGTAGATACGAGGCTGGAATGGCATCACACACAATAGCGCGCTTAATGCAATGAACAACTATAGGCCAGTTAATACTACAGGCCTTGAGTGTCATTGTTAGCGTGAGCGGGAGAAACTCAGCCAAGGCATTCACGTCTAGGTAGACAGATCAATAAGACAGCTTCCAAAACAAACCAATGGAGAGCTCCCATTATACCCTTCAAGTGGGGCCTATTCACTGCAGTCCTCTTATAGGCTAGTCCATGCATGCGCACCCCCTCCTTCAGTCCTCCATGGCTCCCAGCGCTACTGTCCCGGACCCTGCCCTTGTGAAGGAGGAAGCTTAAAGATAGCATTTCATAAAAGTTACTGAATAGAAAGAGGAGATGTTGGTTTCATTTGGTTTACTATTTTGCAGGGTACAGCTGGATTGACCGTGATTCCAGACTTTGACTTCTGATCCTGATCCGTGCAGCAGTCACAAACATAAAAAATTACGCCTGTATTCATTGCAGTGACACTTAAAAGTCCAAGGATGATACATATATCCAATTAGTGCATCCGACTGTTGGTAGTAAGAGGCCCGTGTCCAGAATGTCAAAAGAGAACCCAAAGAAAGCAGCAATACCTCCATTGCCCATGCCCAGACCAGCTACACTGGCTGAGGCTATGACGCTGTCAAATTACATCAAATTACATCAAATTACATTTCTGCTGTCATCACTGTTTGGAATTTGTAATGGTTAAAAAAAATAATACAAATAAATAAATATTGAATGTATTGTATAGTGGGAAATGCCTAACTAAGGACAGAGGGTGAATGAAAATGAATTGCATACATTCTCTGTAAAACACACTGTTACATATATTGTATTTGTAATTTGTAATTGTGTATAACTCTGTCTTCCAATCCACGGCCCCCGGCGCTTCTGTCTCAAACAATGCCCGGAGATGTGGAGACCTTGTGCGGGAGGAAGTGTATAATAGGACTGCACCCATCTCGAAGCAGACGAGTCCTGCATTGTCATGACGATGGCCCAGGCTCCTTCAGTGACCTGACCTTGTGGTTGTCTGGATGACCTGAAAAATACAAAAATGTCTTTAGTCTGATTCCTCTGACCTATTTGTTGACCATTATTCTTGACCCGATAATTAAAAAAGTTAGTTGATTTTTTTTTGAGTTGAGCAGTTACAATTGGCATCTGATGCATTCTCGACATCATTTAGACCTATAGTTTCATTATGGCTTAGTCTTGATGTCTTTATTTTTCCTTTATTGTCTACATATAAGACGCACAAGAAATCACTCTGACCAAAGCGCATTTAAGTCTCATCAGGGAAAACAGAACCAGCAGAAATATAAAATGGCTGACTGCTCTCGTCGCAATCACAGTTTTTTACATTAATTCTTTGTATTGTTCCTTGGGTGGGTTCCTTGCTTCATTGTTGTAGCCTGCTCTAATTAGTGCCTCTCTGCTGCATGTCCGCCGATAAGTGCGTAGTATTCACATTCAAATGAGCGGCATCTCCTTTATTATAGCTTCATGTAAAAATACCAGTGATCATTTGCATTTTAAGAATTACATATAGACTGTGTATATCGGTCCATAATGTACCCACAATGTGTTTTCATTGGAAAAGTAATATAGAAATGTGCATAGATGATGTGTCCTATGGAGAAGACAATGGCAAGAGCACATCATAACACAATAATTAAGGAAACTTTCATTTTTCAATTTATTTTGCGCAGTTTTTTCTTATCTTCAATGTTTTCGGTTAACCTTTTGTGTCCATGTTTTCTTCATCTTCACGGCATGAAAAAGTCACTGGCCACTTTATTAGGTAGACTGTGTATCTAATAAAGTGGTATTCTACATTTCAAACCCATGTTGTGCATTCGGAGAGCTGCAGACGTTGATGTAACAAGTGGGTATATGCGCAAACCGGTCTCTGACCTCTGGCATCAATGAGGCATTTTCAGATTTAGTATATTTTTTTGTTGCAGCTTATACAGACGTTATAGTGAAAACAGCATTGTCATAGTGTCCAAAAGGGTTTTGCGTATACAAGAATTAGGCCTTTTTGTTCTTTCTTGTTAAACATCAACACTTCCCCCAACAACAGAATAGACTGCCCTCTAGTGCCACTGACACTGCGTAACACTCAGTATAGTCCATTTAAGGGGGAGGGGTGCTTGCTTTAGCAGAATGCCAGCTTTTTCTGTGCCATCCAATCAGAAAGCATGTCTACAACTGGGGTGACGAATGCAAATTCACCCCCCTCAAGAGCAGGATTTTTTTTTTCTCTTTGGCAATGGTACGCCACTTGTTTCTCTTGCCTTTCATGTTGGTGATCATAATAATAGGGGAAGGAGGACAGGCCCAGATTGAGCTAAAGGCACCAAGTAGCTTTAATAGTATCATTTCACATGGTATGCTGCATCACATGATTTTGACTGACAAGGAATTGTGAGGACTGCGCCATTGTCTTCAATCTGTTTTTCACGTTTCAATTGCTGACACTTTTTAGCCAGTGTTCTGGAGCTCTCAACTGGGACAAAAGCACCATAGTAACAGACATCAGTGGTTCTCAAATGGTGGTATGGGTACTACTAGTGGTACTCGGGCTTTTTCTATAGGGATAGTAGGTAAAAGTCTCATAAAGAGGGCTTTGATTAAGAGCTAGTTTAGACCTGGTTTAGACCTGGTTTAGACCTGGTTTAGACCTGGTTTAGACCTGGTTTAGACCTGGTTTAGACAATTTTTTGTTACAGTTCATTCCTGATTTAGATTTTTTTAAATTACTGGTTAAAACCTGGTTTAGTCCTGATTTTGACTTAATTTAATTTACATTGTGAATAGTTTTTGTTCTAGTTCTGAGATCTAGATATGAGTGGTTGATTTAGTCCTGGTTAAGGCCTATTTTAGAGCTGTTTTTTTCCTAGTTTATTCAAGATTCTTTATTGTCAATTTCTCTATATGCGCAGCCATACAGGAGAATCAAAGCACCATCACTGCTCTATTCGTTCTGTATTTAGTACTGGTTCATACATCATTTATACTTAGTTAAGTCATTTTTCTCTCTCTCATTTTATTTGTAGGTTGAGATTTGCTTTAGTTGTGGGTCAGTCCTGCTTAAGCCTCATTTTCGGTACAATACAGATCACATTCAGGGCGTGTGTTTTTCTTGCTTTGTTTTACAAAAGACAGAATTAACCCAACAACAAACATAGCCCTATATATATATATAAAATTACTTCCTTTGTTCTCCTCAAACAACATGGGTGAAGCTGGTATATCACGTCGCTAAGGGATTTTATTGTTTAGCGTGCCTGGGGTCCAGAAGACTTCATTTATGGCATTATATTACATTAGGCTGATGATGCACATGGCATTCACACGAGCACTCCAGCCCCCAGGTTCCTCATATATGTTGATTTAAAGCCACCCTGTGTTCCTAATTAACAACGGGCATATCACCGCCGCTCGCCGGAAACCTTAAGACTGATTGAAAAAGGAACGCGGCAAATTGACATCATTACTCTGTCGATGCACACGAGACATCTCTGCTCAATTAGCTTGTAGTGTAAGTGTTGACTATGATGGAATATAGAAATGAATATATGTTTTGGTCAATCGAAAAAGATATTGAAAATGATTTAGAACTAACAAGTTGCAATTCTAATCCACTAGAAGATTACCATTGTGAGATTGTCAAGAAAATAAAGACGAACATACAGTCGCTGGCCACAATATTAGGGAGTCCATAGATTAGAATGAGGTTATCTGAGCTGAGCTATTTCAGTCCAGTTTCTGAGCTTTAGCATCATTCTCTAAAAGCTTGTCAGTATATAATACACTTTTGAGCAAATTTGAATCGCTGTAGCATTGCGGTTTTCCTGTATTACCATCCAAGGAAACATGAACTTGTTAAGGGAGCTCATTGGTTGTTTGATGGCGTTTCGGGGCACAACCTCTAACCTCTGGCAGTGACCCGACAGCGCGCGGGGTGACCACACAGGATGGTCAGTGCAGCCATGTCCCAGGAGACTTACTATGGGCCCTGGTGCACAGTCACATTGTATCACATGGGGTGAATGTGTATGTTAAATCGATGACAAGTAATACATGTTTATATAATATTCCTTTTATGTAAGATTTTGAACAACATACAAAAAGGTGTTCAGAAATATTTAACTTACTTGGTTAATTTACTTGGTTTATTCCTGTTTTACACCTATATATGTATTCCTGTTTTGGTCCTAAATTACACATGTTTTAGACCAGATTTAGCCCCACTTTAGTCCTTTTTTGGACCCTCTTTTTACTGTCTCTAGCTTTGGTTCAGTCCTGGTTCAACTCTGGTTTACACTATTCTTTGGTCATTCCCCTGATGTCGCCCTGGTTTAGTCTTGGTTTATATTTATTTTATGTTTTTTTTCCCTGGTTCAGACCTGATTTAATCTTTGTTTATTTCAGTCCTGTTGTTGGTTTCCTCATTTCTGATTTAGACTTTCTTACATTAAGGTTAAGGTACACTTAACCTTAACCAGTTCTGGCCAGTTCTACTCCATTCTTTGGTTTAGTCTGGGTTTCGACCTTTATACTCTTCCTGTTTTACACGTACATAGGCTCTAGTATATTTGAAATTATTTGAATGCCAGTATATGTGAATGTGTAACATTTCTCCACATCATTTCCACACACACGCACACACACGCACACACACACACACACACGCACACACACACGCACACACACGCACGCGCACACACGCACACGCACACACACACACGCACACGCACACACACACACACGCACACACGCACACACACACACACACACACACACAAAAAACAATGAAAACTACACTTTTTTGCCTTGGCAATATTTCTACTCAAACTCTGACAGAGGAGCAGCTATAGAAAAATGCACAGCGCTTTCATTATTATAAATTTTTTTTTAATGAAGAGTGGGGATTATATACCACTTTTTGCACATTAGCACAATATCATAAAAAAAAAATACCAAAAAATTGAAGATATTTCTTTTATTCTTCCTACAAAGGACTATTATGTGGAAGTGTGGGGAATGCATATTAAGCAAGAACAGCAACTATCATTCATCTTTGACAATGCATAATACAGAATTATGGAATTATCTATACCATGGAGGAGGTATGAGAGAAGATAAATAGGGTCCCACTTCCACCTTTCAGAAGATTGCACTTGTATGTATTGTACTGTATTGTGTAAGTGGCTCCTAACAGTTGAAAGTTGCAGACAGAGGTCACTGATAGATTGCTGTATTGAGTTCATAAGAGGAGGTACATTTACTTGGGGCATCTCGGACAACCACGAGATGAAAAATCCAACATGGAAGCATCCTATTTTACTATAAGTAACTCGTATATCATTCAATTAACTTTTGTATTTGATATGAGCCATTCACTACTGTCAACCCTCTGTTAGCATGGTGCTGTGGTGTATTTGAGCATCCGCAGTTACAAAATATGATACAAACACAATACAAAACAATACAATACAAAATCCCTGTTTTTGCTGTTAACGTTATAGATTTGTTTATTTCCGAGTTAACAACTGGAACGCTTCAACTCACAGATTCTGTCACTCAGAACTCCGACTTCCCATGTTTAAGCATTAAAATTAAAACTACCCTTATTGGCTACTATTCCCATCTCTGTACACTGCTCGGCGTCTCAGGGTGCAATAGGGCACACACTGGTGTAAGGGATAAGTCATCAAAAGCATTGGCACACAGATGAAAGAGGACTTCCCCTGGTCTCTCTGTGATGTACTGTACAGAAAATGAAAACCACACAACTGTGGGTCGAGTTTTTGAGGAAGCGTAACAAAATCTCACTCAATGCATTTCATGTCAATATGTGCCACATTTGAAATCCTTATTATAGATTGAGAAAAGTGGGATATGGTTTCATTGTTCGGGGACATGTCCAAACACACACACACGCACACTTGAAGACACACACGCACATACATGAAGAGACACACACACACATAATGAAGACACACACTTCAAGACACACACACGAAGACACACACGCACATACATGAAGACATACACACACATAATGAAGACGCACACATATAATGAAGACACACACACACATAATGAAGACACACACACATAATGAAGACGCACACACACATAATGAAGACACACACACACATAATGAAGACACACACATACACATAATGAAGACACACACACACATAATGAAGACACACGCACACACACATAATGAAGACGCACACACATATAATGAAGACGCACACACACATAATGAAGACACACACATACACATAATGAAGACACACGCACACACACATAATGAAGACGCACACACACTTAATGAAGACACACACATACACATAATGAAGACACACGCACACACACATAATGAAGACACACAT
>JAVQKC010162140.1:0-15945 GCA_036025475.1 Philypnodon macrostomus
TGAATACACCATTAACGTTTGAACAATGTTGAGAGTTATTGTGAATACACCATTAACGTTTGAACAATGTTGAGAGTTATTGTGAACGTGTTTAATAAAGTTTGACTGACTGACTTATCTGACTGTTTTGTTTCGCTTAATTCTCCTTATGGTCCGGTGCGCCTTATATATGAAAAAAGTTCGAAAATAGACCATTCATTGACAGTTCGCCTTATAATCCACTATAGTGCGGAAAATACAGTATGTGTATATGTGGATGAGTATATAGGTGTAATTTACATAATTTCCTTCATGTTAGTCATGAAGTTAAATTTAACCACACAAATAAAAACATAACCCAGCATTTAAAATGTTTATATATACAGTAGGCCTATTTTTGCCTTGTGCACATTTGCATCATTTTCATTTTAAAAAAATACGTGTTTTAAATTAAGAGTCACTAAGAGTTACCTTGCCCCTGGCGCATCTTCTCACGCTCTGCGTAGCCCACAGCAGCCATGTTGAGTCGGCTCAGCCATCTGACACAAGAATGACAAGAACATTTAGCAAAGAACACACCATGTTTATTGTTCAAATATAATGTTGTCCAAATTCTACTCTTATCTCTGACTATGCTATAACATTTACTGATGTTGTCTAGTTTGTTGGTTTAGTCAGATAGCAAGATAACTCAAAAAGACATTCAATAATAAAAATCATGTCCGCAATAGGCTAAGAAATAAATGTTTAATTTTGGGTTAGTTAGTGGACTGGATGAATACATTAATGCTTTGTATCACTTCTCTGTTGGTTTCAGTCAGTTTTCAGTCAGTGCAAAAACACATAAATAAGGTTCTACAATATAATACAAAATAGTACATGTGATATTAAGGGAAATCTGCTAGCGTCAAATTGTGATACAGTACATTCATTTATGCTCTCCTTTTCAGTGTCATTTTTACTAGTACTAGTATTTATGATGAACATTGAATTGGAAGTGCATTGGCTTTGTAATTTGAAGCCACTGATAGCAGTAGTCTTTCTTGTGATAATATCAGTTTACCATATTGCCCACCCTCATTTATAGACTCCTGACCTAACTTGACTTACTTAGCCACTGAACCAGCTCTGTTTCACCAGAGTGTTTGCCAGTGTTTTTACAGAAGTTGTATTTTTTGGCCTAACTTTATGTAAATGACAAACCAGAGCAGAGCGATACAGTGAACATCTGCTTCCAGTTTCCATTTCCCCAAAGAACATTATGCAAACTAAATGTACCATCTAACTGTTTTAATGCAGAGTTCACCCTTGTGCACAACACTTCTGTTTGTAGTTTGGATATTCATGTTTGGAAATGCAAACCTCTGTGTGTTCTCTACGTTGATTTTAAATAGTAGAGCTAAAGTAAGTCTTTAGACAGCAAAAATCACTGGTTGTTGGCGATATATATTTGTAAAACTGTTGGTCGCTAATGTTTTCTAACCAGGCTCTGACGTTACTTGCGTGTAGCTGATATGTTGTCACACAAGAACGGTCTATATTTTTATTGTCTATATTGATCTATCTGAATCATTTTTTTACCTGTTCATGTCGTCCACTCCATCGGCTGCAAAGTAAAAGCTCTTGACCTTTGTGTGACATGCTTTGAAGGCACTAGAAAGACATGGGCAAAGAGACAGTTATTGTATGTTTATAACCTTTGGGCATAAAAGAGAAGAGACAATTAATGCTGTGGTGCACTCACTATTTCTTGCGACATTCACTCGCTCGGTCGATCTTAAACTCTGGGAGACTCACAAAACCCTCTGCTTTCTCATCCTGAAAAACATATTTGAAAGACATAACAATGTGTCATCTGATATGTTTTCCATTGGACCACTGAAAGTCTAAAATCCACATTAATTGCGTAGCTCCCATGTCAAGTTCTACGCATTACATAGAGCCGTGGTTCCCAAAGTAGCGGTCAGGGCGTTCCAGGGGGTCGCGATGGCCCAACTGGGGGTCGCCATATGACTTTCATTTGTTGATTTTTGTAATAAATGGCATGCTAGTTAGAACTGTAGTGTATTTGAAAACAAACCAAGCAAATAAAGGCCCATCAGCATTTAAAACCTTATTACATTATTATATACAATAGGTCTATGTTTGGCCTGTTCAAATTCTCTTTGTAAAGGTATCTTTTTTTATTGATTAATATTATTTTATAGTAACAGTACTCTTACTTGGGTAAAATGTTGGAACTCTGGTAGAAGTATTTTTACCTACCACAGTATGTTATCTAGGTATAGCTTTATTGTGTGAAAAACTAAAGGGATTTTACATGGAGTCAGCTCTTGCATATACAGTATGTGACCAGCCTAATCACACAATAGAATATGAACTATTGTGTAACATCTGGAACAACACCTCCTGTTCTTTCACAAGTCTGAGCAGAATGGGCCAGAATCAGCAATATCTCTTCATCTGTGAAAGATTATAATCAGCCGATTAAACAACAGTTAATTCAATTGTAAATGTCAAACCAAAAAGCTGTGTATAGGAATATAAATGGCCATATGATGTTTATGAGCTACTATGTAAAGTTTTAACTGTATTTAGGTTCAAATGATAATCAATATATTTATTTTTCTGTCGCTGTGTCCAAATTTCATCCTTAGTCCTTTACCACCTGGCCAAATTCATTCATTGGCAATGTGGGTTAAGTGTTCTTGCCCAGGGACACAACGACAGCATGTGCTTGGGCGAGGACTCGAACCACCGACCCTCTGGTTGAACAGCGATCGTCTACCCACTGCACCACTGCCTACTTTTGCAGGAGTGGGATGGGAGTGAAAATTCTCTCCCATGTCACCTTCTAGTGCCTGGTCCTTACAAGGACAACTTACAAGGCATTATTGATCATATTTGGTCGTCCAGTGACCACTACTGCCTTTTTATCCACTGGACGTTCGCCACTACCTAATGACCCCTATATAGTGCACTATATAAGGGTTGGGGAGGATGTTTAGACAGAGCCGGTTTTCACTTTCTGAATTCAACTAGAATACATACACCATCAAAAATGTATTAGTTTCTTGTGTGTATAACCTTTTACAGTACATATGTTTTTTTTTTTTTTGGTAATAAATCTCTAACATAAACTTGATCCGTACCTCCTCGTTGATGTACCAGTAGAGACAGTTGTCCTTCAGAACAAACCAGTATTTCTTCCATTTGTGAGAGAAGTATCCTTTAGCGTCTCTCTTCCTCCAGAGCCAGCCTTCACAGTCTCCACGACCGAGTGCTTTACAGGACACACGCCGACGACTCAGCGACGCCAGACCACGACCTGAACACACACACACACAAAATATTATATGAAAAGGTACATTTTAAAGATAGAAGTTACTATAAGCAGGACCTCTAACCAGAGCATTTGTCAATCAATTCCTGCTCTGTGCATTTTGTCATTGTGCCCTTAGGCAAGACATTTAACCCACATTGCTTTGAATTTGGTTGGTGCGACTGGTTTTTGGTTATCTGGGACACTGTAAAAAATGACTGACTGAATGTCAGGGCAGCTGTGGCGACAGATGTAGTTTACCACCACCAGTGTGTGATGGTGAAATGAATGAATAATGCGATTGTGAAGAGTCTTTGCGCTTCCAGAAAAGCACTAGATAAAACCGATGCATTGTTATTAAAGGTGTCGTCCGCAAGTTTCCAAAAAGAAAAAGTTGAAAAATGTTTTATGATGTAAAGTAGGTTGACTGTAGTCTGTAGAGGCCAGGGGAGGGGCTAAAACTCATCTACTATTGGTCAAAGTGGTGACCCAGAAAGTCTGATCTGATGTTGCTATAGGGGCAAGGGAGGGACTTCATAGCCCAGGTCACGGAGGTCGTGCTTGATCAATGCAGCTGATGAACAGACAGTAAAGTTGAGATGGACTTGAAGGCTGGAGGTTAGTTATTGTCATGATGCTCTTTTTAAAATCCGCTCCCTGCTCCGTCCCATTGGGCATCGTTTATTGATTGCATCAACGATGAACATGCAGCGATAGAGAGAACCCCGAAGCTACGAAGTGTTGGCTATTTTGATTATGACCTGTTTATCTGATTTGAAGCATGTTTCCGGGAGACAAAATGACTTAACAAAAAAGTGCCATTTGAAAGCAGGTGTTTATTAGGCCAGGGGTTCCAAAAGTGGGGGTTGTGAGATCATTTAATATATAATTATTTTATGCAGTTTATATGAACAAACTATGTAAGATTTAAGATGGTTTAAGATGGTTGTATATACAGTATACCCCTGTATTAGGCTACTGTATATTTTAATTGGCTATAGGTCTATTATATTCTATTGTCTTAATTAACGTGAGGAATGTCTATTATGATCAATAACTAGGCATAGGTTGATAAGCGGTTTTGTTTAGTTTTAGTAATCCTGACCAGTATTGTATCTAACGAACTGTTAACAGTGTATTTTTTCACCACTGGTACATTTTTACCTGAACTTTTATTGCAACTTTTAAGAAACACCCCCGCGAAATCAGGCATTTAAGCCCAGAACAATCACAAAAACTGGCCGCAAAATCCTGGAAGGACTGACTAGAGAAACATATCAATAAATCTTGGCATCAGTTCAAATTCTCAGTCTCAGCAGTAAACAGAGCTGTTCCAATGCAGAAAAAGTGAATCTCAGAAGTGCTTGTATCATTTTTCATTGGTCACTACTCCTCATTAGTGACCACAGAGATCTGAGCTCCGAGCCGAAGACGAGAGAAAACTTTAATCAAGACATTAATCAAGCTCTATCAACAAGTATTCATTTATCTTTGCAAAAAAAAAAGTGTCACATCAACTACAGAATCTAAAAGTGGTATATCAGAGAGACGAGAACATTCGATCGACTTCAATGTGCATTTGTTGCTTTTGAAATATGAATTTGGCACCAGTAAATGAAATGACTATCAAAAAGACAATATACTTTGGCTGGGAGAAAGTGATTTATTTTATGTTAGCTGCTTCACAGAGCCAATGAAAACACCCTTTGAGGCTTTGTTAACTTCTAAAACTACCATTAGAATATGTCTATCTTTGGAACCCTAGCCAAACGTAGAACTACAGGCATCAACGTAAGCTGAGCAAAAAACAAAAACAAAACAAAAAAACTGAAAATTTCTTAATGCAATATGATACCCATATGCTATAAAAACTGCCCCAGTACCAACACAATTTTGAAAATCCGCAACACAACCTTACTGTGAAAATGAGGAGATTTTATCTAAGAATCACAGTTTTATAAATGTTGCTTAAGCCACCTTTGAAGTGTGCCTCTGTGTCTGCTCCTTCATTTCCTAACTCACCACAAATTATTTTTAATAGGAAAATGTAACTGACTGTAAAATCTAAAACTGATCACTAGTGTCACTCGTGAATCATCATGTATCAGGGCTGGGCAATTATTTTTTTTCCAAGGGCCACATTGGGACTGGGGTCTGTCGAGATGAGCACCCAATGAAAACTTCTACGCAGTTAATTTTAGAGTTTCTACTGTAAAATGGCACACTAATTTATGGCCATCATATTGACATGGCAAACTAATGAATTTCAGTTTGTTTCCATCAATAATGTGAGGCACAAGTGTAAATTGTTCCTTTGGATGTGCTCAAAGTTAGTTATTATACAGAACAATTCCTACAATATGTGTATTGATGATTTTGCCAAGCCTTCTCTGGGCAAGCATGTGGTCGCACTTTGCCCAGGTCTGGTCTATTTTGACTAACCAAAAGCACCAACAATCAATTCACTTTTGACCTAAAGATGAAAAAGGGTGTTTCACTAATGAGCTGTTTGTGTAGTATCCTACTCATATATAAATAAAGTCTCACTGGTCTCTTTTTCACTTTGGTTGGGAGATGTTTGGTGTTGATTATGTGTAAGCAAACAAATACTTCGCCAACGTTACAGATGGGGCCAGAGCTCCGGAGTTTCTGACACAGACAGATGGTCGGCTGAAGAATCCCACATGTTTCCATCATCAACAGTGTTCAAGAAACGTGGTCCAGGGCCACTTTATTAGGTACAGCAGAAGACCACACCAAGACCACTTTATTAGGTACAGCAGAAGACCACATCAGGGCCACTTTATTAGGTACAGCAAAATACCACACCAGGACCACTTTATTTGGTCTGCCTACTAAAATGGCCAGTGAATGTAATAGTTTCACAAACACATCAAAAGGTGTAATTTCATTGAAAAACATGAGATACAGCACAACCTATGAAATTACTGGTGCAACTATGGGCCAACGTGTCCTTGAGCAAGACAGTGAGCCTCTATTAACCCTGTACACTAGTTATTGCATAAAACAGTTGTCATTACTCCGAACAGCATATCTGTCCAATATTAAGAGTTTCAGTTTCCCTATATAGCACATAACAAACCAGAAGTGCAATATCTCCCTGTTACAAGAAGTGTCTGAATACATTACTTTCTCAGCCTCAGGGCTAAAACATACAGTCGCTCTGTATTCAAAAAACAAATAATGAACAAAAATCATATGCTAAAAAAACTGAGCTAGATCTGTTAAGTGGTACTCATTGCCAGTCGTGTCCAGTTTAGATCTGGTTCCACCTGGTTTATTCTTTATTTTGTTCCTTTTAAGTCCTCCTTTAGTCCTGGTTTAGCCCTGGTTTAGCCCTGGTTTAGTACTGGTTTAGTCCTGTTTTACACCTGGTTTCGCCATCGCCAACTTAAACCTGGTGTAGTCCATGTTTTATTACTATTTCTGATTTTTTTTTCTCCATACAATGCCATAGGTTTTCTTTCTAGTTTTTAAATCAGGACAGATTCAGTCCCAATTTAGACCTGGTTTAGTCCTGGTCATGGTTTAGACCTTGTTTTACCCAGTGTATACCTGATGTAGCCCTGACCTGGTTTAGTCCATATTTAAACCCAGGTTAGACTTAATTTAGGCTAGATTTAGTTTAGTAAAATGATACTGAAAAGGCATTTCTTTGGTAACATTGTATTTATACATTATATCTGTAACCTTAATGAAAATTACTTTTTTGTTATATTACTTATTCCTGTCCACATAACTGCAAACACCACAGCAGTCCTACTTATTTGTATACACTTATTCAGGGGTGAGCAATATGGTATAACTTTTATATCACAATTTTATTAAGATCAAGATCACGATTCTGATTCCATCACAATTTTAGGTAATAATAATAATAATAATGCATCATACTTATATAGCACTTTTTAGGACACTCAAAGACACTTTACAATTATTATTACATTATTCATTCCATACACTGGTGGTGGTAAGCTACTGGTGTAGCCACAGCTGCCCTGGGCTGCCATTTTGCACCTACCAATCAAACAATAATTACAAATTCTTGTACATCCAATCCAATAGCCATCATAATACTTAATACGATTTATTTTCTATGTTTTATTTATACAAACACTGGCAGTAAAAATTACTGTCACAATGCAATTTTTTTTATCACCCCTTCTCCCACTGCATTTTCACTGGGGGGGCTGGATCTTTGTCTTACCTCAGCGGCGGGCACTCCCTCTGGTGGGCGACAGTGCAGAACGATCATCCCGGTGATGGGCACCTCTTTGCCCTGTGGGTCCTGCTCGAAGTTCTTCCTCAGGTCTGTGGAGTCAGATAATAGGCAACTGTCAGGTGTCAGTGTTACAATCAAAATGGCGTCAGTTCTGCACCGCGTTCACATGACCTTCACCACCATAACCAAACACCACCACACCAGATAATGCCAATCTCAGGGTCTGCTAAGCCCTGAACATGTCAAGGTTATACTGTACTCTGTCTGTACCAATGGGGAATAACTCAAGCATCCAGATAGGGTTCATTATGGTTGTTTGTTAGTGTTATAGTTTAAAATTCTATTTGTGGATGTTATGAAAACTGTGAGAGCGTTAAATGTATGTATCAGTGTGAATTAGGGGTGAGCGATAAAAAATCAACTAATCGTGATAGGAAGTTATGACAATCTGCTAACATGGGAAGATCATTAAAGCACGCATTCATTTATGATCTGCTCTTTACTGTAATTTTTATCATGCAATTTTTACTCACATTCATAAAAAAGGAAAATAAGTAGTGTAATTATTATGATGATGTACATTGAATGGATGATTGAACAAGGACGATTGAAGGACATCTGTAACAATGGGGATTGTGGCAACAACTCGAGCATTCAAAAACTGTTTATTATATTTAATTATGCTTGTCATTTTATAATTATTTTTTATTTATTTATGGTCCATATAGAATAGGTCCTGTCTCTTATGCTCAAATCCAAAAAGTGTTTTGTATGTCGTGAAGAAACAAAACAAAAAAACTTTTAAAAAAATCAATGTTTACAAAATTATATTAGCAGAAACTTTACATTACATTTAGAAATGGTGGGCTAGGAGTCCTGTTTCCTACTGTGTGCACAAATCTATTGAAGGAGAACGTGCATTTTAAAGCTGCGCTACCTGATTTTGTACTGCCAATAACCCTCCCACTGGCTCACACATGAAGCACACACTGCCTCGTACTTTCACAAACCAGGAAGTATGAGAATAACAAGCAGAGGTCTGGAGTTGGCTTTTAATGTTTTGAACTAAACTTTTTAAATAAATCTCAAATTTTTCCTGATAGATTCTAGTTCTTGATAAATAAAGGATGTATCGACCAATTAGAGCTCTCCTGTTCTGTAGAAACGTGTGATTGGTTGAACATTTGCGTCCCACAAGGTTCTCAAAGTCTCAGTTTTTTTCTTAGATGACTGCTATTGTGCCGCACTATTGCCTGAGTAATTACTTTTTGCTCAAATACAATGAAAAAAAAAAAAAAAAAACAGGTAGTACAGCTTTAAGTAGTGGTAAAAATATAATTGATAGTATCAGAAACCTTGAAAAGAACGATCTTGGGAGGATTTGATAAAGGGATAACTTGATATGATATGCTATATGAAGCACCTTGCTAGATTACTATACTATACAAACTAGAATTTCATCTTTCTCAACCATTTATGGGCTTTGAGAAAAAAAGTGATAGAAAAAAAATAGTTTGAATTATGATATTGTCCTTCTAATGGTGTTACAGGTGAATAGATGGTAATATATTACAGTAAGGTCTTCTAATATCATAAAACCACCCCAACTAATGCAGTCTTTGACCTCTAAAAAGGCAGAAACAGCACATTATTCTTGGATGTCCTTTGAGTGATATTGCAGTCAAAATGGTCCTTAAGTGCATAGAAGAAGCCTATACGAGCTGCTAATACATCTTCTACACTACAAAATAAGCAATTTAACTTGTCCTCTAAAACTAAATATTTGATAAGTTCTCTTAATTTCACACATCGAAAAACCAATAAAGCATAGTACTCATATAATGCTTTTCAAGATACCCAAAGACAGGGTGGTAAGCTACTTGTGCTGCCCCCGAACTGCCCACGGACAGTCTCGCAGAAGCGTGGCTGCCAGTTTGCACCTACCACGACCACCAAACACCAATCACACAACCACATTTATTCATAGGCAGTAAGGCAAAGTGTCTTGCCCAGGACACAACAACAGTATGCACTCGGACGGGGACTCGGACTGGAGACCCGAACTGGCTACCTAAACCTAAACCGGCGACTCGAACCGGCGACTCGAACCGGCGACTCAAATCGGCGACTCGAACCGGTGACTCAAACTGGCGACCCGAACCGGCAACTCTGAACCAGCGACCCAAACCGATGACCTGAACTGGCGACTCGAACTGGCGACTCCAAACCAGCGACTCGCACCGGCAACCCAAACCGATGACCCAAACTCGAACGAATGCTTACCCAGTGCCGTGCTATGACTGTAGTTCATGACAAATGGTGGCACATTTTGTTTATTATTGTGTCTGAAGTTACTTATTTCTAGCATGCCCAAAGAAACCTCCCACTGAAGATGATTTGTGTGCTTCTTCACAAAAATCTAGTGCGGCATTTAGATCTCAGAAATAAGATGTACTGGTGTGCAACAGTTATCAGTTGGCCAGGTTGGCCATGTTTCAACTTCTGCTCAAACAAAAGGCATTCCCCTTATAGATACTTCGTTTGATTCCAGTTGAAAAAGTAAAACAAGAAATGAGACCCTCTGTGGGTGTTTTAGAGCCAGGGCCACTTTTTTTAACCAATCACATGCTTCCACAGTACAGGAGCACTCTGATTGGTTGATACATCCTTTCTTTACCAAGAACTAGAATCTATCAGAAATAATGGTATCTTTAGTTAAAAGAAATATTCCAACTTCAGATCGCTGCTCGTTATTTCTGATACTACCTGTTTGTGTAAGACTGTGATAGAGGGTTGGGAAGAAGAGGAACGTTTTTGTTTTGTTTTTACCAGCACAGATCAGGTATTCACTATTCAACTTATTGCCAAATATTGAGAACCAAATAACAGGGAAAAGAAAAGCTTTAATATAAACTGATATATCAAATGCCATATAATCTCCATGTCATGCCGTCATCCATATTTTCATGGTTTCTCCAAATTGACTCCAGGACTTCTCGAGAACTAAATCATACCTTCCTCTGTCAGCAGCTCTGGTCAGTAGCTTTTAGCCAGTGTATATAAGTGCTTATTCGATCCGACAGCATTGCTTTTAATGTCAGAGCCAGCTACTTCCTGGAGAGTGTTACCGACCAAGTGGACAGTGGTCACAGTTTCTGTGTCAACTTCTGTGCAGTGATCATTCACCAAATCTTTCATCGTCTCCATTTTCAGTTTACTTCAGTGGATCAGTCCAACTCAATGATGTGCATTCAACTCACATTTCACATTTCGAGATGCAGTATTTTTCAATTAGCTTATTGCTAAAAATACTTCTATCAGCTTTAATCCACACATTCTAGATTGTATTTGAGATTTCTGAAATTGTATCAATGTGAAATAGTCCATCTTGAATGAATTTCTAGTTGGACTGATCTACTGAAGTAAACTGAGACAATGAAGGATTTTTCGTGTGAATGATACACTTTTTTCCCTATTCCAAACTTGTCAAGAAGTTTTTTAAATTTAGTTTTTATTTAGTTTTTTTTCTGCAGTGCTTTTCAGAAGTCATGGCCTAGCAGGAATCTCTGAACATTGCAGGATAGGTGGGTATTAAAGATTTACCAACAACACGTGATCTTGAGTCAAACTGAGCCAAAATCTCAGATTAATCAGATCCAGTGTTGTCATGGAAACGAGAGTGAGATATTAAGACACTTTAATATTTATTTAATAATAAAAAGGTTTGAACACTTCCATACCAGGTCTATACAACTGGTAAGTTGTAGCCTGGCAAGTCAGACTCTCCTCTGTAGCTTTGAGTCTGATGACTCACTCGCATCAATTGATTTCTCGGGTAAACAGCGTGGCTTAAACCAATCAGAAAAGTGGCAGACGCCAGTAAAGCATTAGACAGCCTACATGTGCGGAAGTAAACAAACAGAAATTCATATAAACCCTTTCAAAGTTTGTAAACAGAAAGTTCTACTGGAGGCAAGACCATAATCCATTCAATTGAGAAATTAGCATTAGCTACAGAATATTGCAGATTAAGATTTTGACAAAGACACTCACTCTCTACATGTAGGTGATGTCAGAGCCTGGAAACATTAGTGAATGTACCTCACATTGTATGTTTTTTGTACACATTACTAACAGTTAGATTTATGGCTGGAAAATTCTTGATTTTTAGGTTTTACTGGACAAGTCCTTACAGAAATGTTGACAACCACAATCATTTTTCATTGTAGGTAGAATTATTCTATCCCTCACCAGAAACACTACTTACTTTTTTGTAAAGTTAACTCACTTTTGCTCCAGTCGCCTCCATTCTGGAACTTTGAATATTCCATATGACAAACGTTTTAAAAGGTTTATAATCATAGCATTAAATCAATATGGCATGCAATAGGGAGAAATAAATGACCTGAGTTGTTTTTGCTGTGAAAACCTAAACTCTCACTACTCCTGTGTGCCATCTTGGACGGTGAGGAAACGCACGAAGTAAGCATCACTGCAGATCAACCAATCAGGCTGCCCCAGAGAGTTTTGTACTGGGGGGAGTCTCTGTGAAGGGGAGGGTCACCAGAGTCGCTCTGTATACAGAGTATACAGAGAACTCGCGTCTGGCTTGCCAGGCTGAGACAGTTGCACATTATAAATAAAGTGTGGAGCAATGACATTTTTTTCTGAAGTAAAAAAGTGGCAAATTGATATTGTCCTCATTTGAAAACTATAAGTAACCAGCCACTTATTTCAAAAGTCAATTTGAAAATATTTACATTTCCGTTTTGAAAATAGCGCACACTTCCCCTTGTTCATAAAAGAGCCTCGTAAAAAAAAACACAGGACAAATATTGACTCTCCCTAACCCAGTCAAAGACTAGCTGGTAAAGAATTGTGCTGCAAGGACTCTGACGAACAGACAGACAAACAGAAGGGCCCACATCACTCCTGTTCTAAAATCTCTTCATTGGCTTCCTGTCTCATACCGTAAATTTTAAAAATTCTGGTCGTGACATTCAGGGCTCTGCATGAACAGAATCTATTAATGGTCCCCCGCACCCGCTTCAAGACTCAAGGAGACAGATCCTTCCGAGCTGTTGCACCCAAATTGTGGAACGAACTGCCACTCCACCTGCACTCACTGGACTCTGTAGATACTTTTAAAAAGTGTTTTAGACTCACTAGACCTAGGGTTGATATGACTATATGGCTGACTGTATTGTGTTATAATGTGTATATCTGTTTGTATTATATTATGGTTATAATTATTATGTATTTTATGTGAAGCACTTTGTGACTGCTGTCTATAGAAATAAAACGTACTAGTGTCCATCAACAGTGGCCCCAGAGCGTGAGCTGTTTGCACGTGCATCACAGTTGAATCACACACACCACTCCCACAGCTATACTCACAAAATTGCACCTGTCTTAGTAAATCTGGCCCATAGTGACAGAACCTGTATTTAAGATTTTGGTTGAAAATGTGAAAAATCCTTCCTCATTTAAAATAAATAAATTCAACTAAATTAAAAAAATCATTAACATGAATCTACTGTACAAGCTTATGGAATCTCCCTCCCCAATGTAACTTTTATTTTCATTCACAGCTTAAATGTTCATATAAAAAAAAAAAAAAAAACACACTTTATAGACTTTATACATTTTAACAGATAATGTCATATCGAACTACGTGAAAATGACAAAAACATGAACACTTATGCATATGCACTTTAACAGAGGTGGGTAGTACTCAGTTACATTTATTTGAGTAACTTTTTAAATAAATTGTACTCCATAGTAG
This sequence comes from Philypnodon macrostomus, assembly GCA_036025475.1. NCBI lineage: Eukaryota > Metazoa > Chordata > Actinopteri > Gobiiformes > Eleotridae > Philypnodon > Philypnodon macrostomus. The sequence continues at coordinate 13,330 of JAVQKC010162140.1, forward strand.
CTTTACTGCACAATACGTTTTTTACTTGAGTAATAATATTTTGAAGTAACTGTACTCTTATTTGAGTAAAATCTGGTAAATCTAGAAAGAGTAAGAGTACTTTTACCACCTTTGTGTGTCATGTAAGAACAGCTTTATGTGAAAAATGTGATGATGTAGAAATTTTGTTCCTTGTGACTTCGATTTTGAAAATATTTTTAGTTTATCTTTTGAAAATATCAAATTCTGTTTATTATGTTATTTTTTTTTTTCCATTTTACAACAAAATTAAACAAATAATCTGACATTACGCTCAAACAGTTACTCAGGACTTGAGTAGTTTTTTCACCAGTACTTTTCTACTACTCGAGTAATTATGTGAATGAGTACTTTTTACTTTTACTTGAGTAACATTATTGGCTACTCTACCCACCTCTGCACTTTAAGCATTTACATTTTTATAAATTTGTTTAATTTTAGGAAATGTATGGACTACACCTTTAAGACCTGTGCCATAAGAAGAACACAAGCATTGAATAGTATGTGTCGTTGTACTCACAGGCGATGCGGACAGTGGCCTTTCTGCTCTTGGAGGTCCCTAGATGACTCCAGGCCACACAAAGGCACCAGTAATCTTCAGGTCCATGGAAGTCCTCCACCTGCTGTCTGGACACGTTTATCATCACCTCTCGCACCTTTAACCCTATGAGACAAAAACAGAGAAGAATATAGATGTACTGTATATATACATTTTAAGATACACTTTATGGTCCCTATAGAGAAATATGTCCTCTGCATTTGATTGTCGCTAACCTGTAGTTACCCAGCTCCAGATCTTGGTCAGGATACCTAGATGGAGAATTAGCCTATTGTGCTTGGTTGATGGGTAATAAAAAAAATTATAAATTGGATTTATGCAGCACCTTTCTAGATATTATTCATTCACTCTCCACACCCGGGGGTGACTTGTAGCCACAGCTGCCCTGGGGCTTATTGACAGAGAAGTGGCTGCTATTCTGCGCCAACTGTTTTCAAAATAAGACTAAACCAAGTCTAACCCAGGACTATATTATCTAATTTGGGACTAAACAACACTAAACTAGGTAGAAATACAGACTAGACCAAAACTAAAACGGGACTACACTAGGAATATACAGTATAGTTTCAGGACTAGACCAATAAAGATCAAAACTAAAAGACCATTAGGTGGCAGGACAAAACCAGGTCTAAATGAGGACGAGAAGAACAAACACATCTGAGACCACCACCAATCACACTCTCACAATCTCACTTATAGAAATTAACCGAATTACTGCACCATCACCCCCAAACTAAGAACCCAGGACCTTCCTGCTGTGGGGGGACAGTCCATAACGAACTTTAAATACACAATTGAATTGATATTATGTTGAAAACCACACACATTTGACGCCTGAATATTATTTTTGTGGGCTTCAAGCACAAATTCTGAATTATGTTGTGTCTTTCTGATGTCAGGCTCTTTGGAAATTTTTCATATGTTGTACTGTGGTAAAAAAGCAAGTATACATCTTGAGAGAACGTGTGTCACACCATATGAGTCACTCTCTTTTGTAAACACATACGGCCCTGTCTGAAGTATTTTATTTTTGCATTAGCGTTGGGTGCAGCTTTTGTTTCAGCCACAAGGCCAGAGAGGGTGAAAACATGCGACAAGCCTCATAAGCCAATGACTCAAATTCAAAATGGTTCCCTCGATATAAAGCTCTGACAGGACTGCAGACTATTTTAGCCAGTGCACTTGCAGTAGACGCCTAAGAGGATTTACAAAACAAAGAAGCACCGCCATATTTTCTTTCTTCATCTTTAGAGCGTTCAACTGAATAAGAACCAAATACCACAACAGAAAAATACATTTTATAGGGTCTAAACCAGGACTAAATTGAGTCTAAATCAGGCTAGAGCAAGACTAAACTCAGTTGTAAACTAACAGGGCAAAAACAGGACTTTATTTGGTCCGAAAGAGGGCAAGGACTTCCGAGTACCATAGAAATCATGACTAGACCAAGACTAAGCCAGGTCTACACCCAGACTAAACTGGGTCTAAAGCTTAAGTAGACCAGGACTAAACCTGACCTAAATCAGGGCTGGACCCAGACTAAACCAGGACTATGCCCGAGCTAAACGGTCTAAATCAAGGTCTAACCCAGGACTAAAATGTGTCTAAAACAGGTCTAATAAAAAGGCCTAAAAAGTTTTAAACCAGAATTATCCAGGTTTACACTAGGACTAAACTGGGTCAAAAGGAGTGCAAGATTAACCCTAAACCAGGACAAAACCAAGACTAAACCAGGTCTAACACAGGACTACATTGGGACTAGACCAAGACTAAACCAGGATTCAAATATGACTAAATGAGGGCAACAGACAAGGCCTAATCTAGGACTAAACCGTGTCTAAATCAGGACTAGACCAAGACTAAACTAGGTCTAACCCAGGACTAAATTATGCCTGAATCATCTAGACCAGGGGTCGGCAGCCCGCGGCTCCGGAGCCGCATGCGGCTCTTTCATCCCTCTGATGCGGCTCCCTGTGGCTTTTGAAAAATAATTAAGTATTTAATTAAAATGTATTTTATTTGAGTTAATTCGTTTTTAA